>CM042083.1:10717478-10875010 GCA_023509865.1 Trypoxylus dichotomus | reverse complement strand
ATGCATATTAATTCCCCAAAACCAAAATGAATGAAGGACGTTTTGATTAAATTTTAATTCTATTTTATTTGGTTTTCGTATTTATTGATTTCTTTAATTTAAAAATAAAGAGGTAGGTTAAGCTTGTAAATCAATACGGATACAAACACGACAAAAAATATAATTAAACTTCTTAACGAAAGAAGGACTTCATTTAATAGATTTTGATAATATTCAATTTATTTTAATATCACCTTTTTCAATTTAAATTTTGAATTTCAAAATTTTAAATTAAAGAACTGCGCCCTCTGTAATCAAAGTGCCGAACTATACAAGTGTCGGTAACTGTCGATTACAGTTTCATTATCCGTTTTGCCAATTCAAATTACCGATTACTATTGTTATTCGTTTTTTATAGACAGTAAATACAAGACATATTAAGCATGTAAAAACACATTTCAAATATACTCTATTTTTTAATTCGGACAAATACGTGTTTACGCAATGGAATTTTTCAAAGCTACTTCTTGGCGGCAATTTTATAACTAGCTTGGATGATGTATAAGTTGTAGTTACTCAATTAATTGCGTATTCATTGCAAAAGTAAATAATGAATTAATTAAATGTAGAAAACACTACAGAATAATATTTATCGATCAAATACATAACATATTCCTGTCTTTTTCAATGGCGGCCAGCAAAATATCAAATATCCGTAGTGTAATTCTTGCTAAATTATAAGTATAGCGACAGAAAACTTTAATTATGGCGCCATCTGTGACTAAGACGTCAAAATTACTTCCGACAGAAATAAACGCGCCCTATTCAAATCGAACTCTTCCTGTGTGCATTTCTGAGATATACATAAATTCAACAATGAATATTTCTAGTCTTAATATTCACGTTGAATGTCTAAATATACTCTTAGTGATCAATGCGTTTCCTGAAAAGAAAGTACACAAAACGGAAAAGAAATGAAGACATGATTAATTATATTTATAAGTTTTAATAAAGGTCAATCATAAATACAAGTTATACTACTTAGAATAAAATTTACATTAGACAATTTTCAGACTTTTCTCGAATGAAAACGAATGAAGAAGAAAAAGAAACGGAAGTAGATATCAAGATGTTAATTGTGGGTCAAAACACGTAAGCATAAAAGAAAAACAGCTAAGATTTGATGACCTGCAGTTGCTTGAAAGTTATTGTATTACTTTTTGAACGATTTCTATAAACATTTTACAATGAGTTATAATTATTTCTCCTCACGAACTTCCCAATATTTAAAGTATAACTATATTGTTCTGCTATAGATAAAGGCTGTATCCATACTTCGGCCAATTTATTCTACACGTATAAATTTCAATTTGGAAGTTATAAAAACTGGTACAGCATTTAAGTTTAATAGAGCAATATTTGAACATGTAATGATATTTGTACAAAAGATTAAGAACCACTGGTATACAGTTTTGCAGTGCTCTTGTAAGTGTTTCAAACTAATATCACTGTCGCATGTTATAAAGTCCTTTTTTGTAAACTTTATGAATTTCAGTCTTTTTTAATACGCTCATTTGTTTTGATCCAGAAGTAAGATTTTGACATCCACTAACGAACGTTATCCGATTTCCTACAAAACAAAAAAGAAAGAGAGAAAGAATTACAATAAATTACGTTATGAATTACAAAAATTGAGCTATTATTTCGAATTTCCTTATGTTATTAATATTATGCATGTATTCTCTCGTAAACGGAGATAGATATTGTGGTATTTTGTTCATGATTGTAAAATATAATTTTATCGCGTTTTTTTTTTCATTTTTTATTAGACAGTACAGAATTGAAGGCACTGTTACAAACCCAACTTTCTTTTATCTGTTGTCTCTTATGCGTAAATGTTAATTTGGTTTGGTAAGGCAGTATCACAATAAAGGCAGTGACTAACAAACATCTTTTACGTCCTGACCTTGCTGCCAAACATACAGAAAGGTCCTAAAATATTCCCTCCCCGCAAACTTGTGCACAACTGTTACCAGACATTAGAAAAGAATCCTTTTAAATCAAGCTCTAATGTCATTAATGCTTTAAATCAATTTCTTATGTTACCGGAAGTAATTAATGCCAACTAACGGATCTGTTTTAATGTAGAGTTGGCTAGAAAAAAATTCATCAAACTGTATTCCAGTTGTCAAATTGTCAATATAATTCATATCTTAAGTTTATATAAAAAACTCAGTTGTTAAAAAACAATAAATAATAAGAATACTTTCCTAAAATTAAGATTTGAATGTTATTGAGGATTGACTAACTGCACGAAAGACTCTTATTTCGTCCACAAACCGAACACCCAGACTTGTATTTGCTAAAGACCACCTCGAGTGGGTAGTCCAAAAATAGAAAACTGTATTGTTTTCTGATCAATCTAAATATAAATTAAAGATTCCGATGGAATGAGACGAGTAAAAGACTAAAAGGACACCGATTGAATCCTAAATATTGTATCGCAATTACCAAGTATTGCGGAGGAAATGTTATAGTGTGGGGATGCTTTTCTAGACAAGGAATCGGACCTATCCACCGAATACAAAGAGAGTATAATGGATCGCCATATATAGACTGGAATTTTAAAAATGTAATGTTGCCATATACTGAATACAAAAAAAAATTGCGGTTCAAGCACGACAATGATGCAGAAGCATACATGTCAACATTGTAAAACTTGACTACAGCAAAAGGGTATAGACGTTTTAAAATGGCTTGCCCAATTCCCGATTTCAATCCAATTGAGAACTTATGGGAGATTGTAAATATGAAAATTAATAAAGAAAATTCTACAACAAAAGTGGCATCATTTGAAATTGATCTAAAAAATGTGCAGCTGGTATATAAAGTAAAGAGTTTTCTATAAAATATTAAAAGAAAAAACTAAAATTTCGGACTCTTAATCTGGGGTGGTTTAGTTTTATCCACTCAATTTTGAAATACTATGTACACTTTCCGTTTGCGCTGTTTATATTAACGCTGTTAAATTTGTTAGGTTTTGATAATAGTGAAATAAGTACACAAAAAAAAACAAATATATTTAAATTTTTGTTGTTTCGTTTAAAAATTTAGGGTTAAATACAATCGTGTAAGGGTGGTGCTTTGATGTTGGCCAATGCTGTATATTAGTTCTATAGTAAAGTTGGCATCACTCCCATTTATATTCACAATTTAGTTTAGGAAGAGTTATGTATTTTATCCAATAGCGCTATATACACAGTGGTTAATGTTAGAAAGTTAGCAGGAGGGAAGTTGGATACTTTAGGATCTTACTGTAAAAAAAATCCATTTATAGTACATATACGTTTCAACTTATTACACACAAATAAATTAAAAAAAAAAGTAAATGAATATGAATTCAAATAAGATAAGAAAAACGGTTCATCAAGTTAAGAAAATAAAAAAATAACATGATATGATTATCTATACGTTCTGGCAGTGATATGACGGTCAAAATTTACTTTATACGATGCTAGTACTTCTTACTCTCGCAAACTAATCAAGTGACACCAACGTACCTCTAATTTAGTAAGTAAGGAAATGAAGGGATTGCATGATTAAATTGGCTAACTGATTTGTTTCGATTAGTTTGCGGCAATTTAATACTAACTTTCTACGATTCACTTAAATAGTTAAAGAGATTAATAGAGAAAAAAAAAAATTACAAAGTTTGTATCTCCGTACAAATTTTTTGCAACAAGTGAAATAAATATATTTGCTTAATATATATGTAAATATACATACACGTGTTTACTGTATTCAAAGCTATTTTGTTGGTTTGGTGTTACAGTTTGTTATTGCTAGAGTTGATGGATTTTTTCTCTCAATTAAAACACTATTGGATGATCCATTTATAATTACATCCAATAATCACATTGTTGGTGACAGAGAATAGATAGCTTTGGACACATTGTATAGTTTCTTTTAATAGAATAATAATTAATATATTAGAAATTAAGACGAAATATATACACTTTTGGAAATGGTAAAAATTATACTATGAGATCACCGTTATAGGTCTCGTCAAAAACTCCTAACTGATCTACAAGATACTATTGACGATTTTTGTTTTGTTTCATATTTACAATTCATATGTATAAATTATATACACCTTAGCTTAGTATATCACTCGAATACTCATTTACAAAGGTTGTTAAATAACAATATATAAGCAATGCAAGACAAAAAAATATTATAATTTACAGTTGTACATCAGTTACAAAGTGGCAGTGATAGCTGAGTCTCCAGTTTGCGTTCGCCCATTCGGATTATATCGGCCATTATTACGATGGCAAACGATATACCTCGGCGCCCGTTGATATTACTGGATGTAAGATGAAATTATCATATACATCCATTAAATCTTCCATGCTATATTCTTCCAGGCACACGAATCCCTCTAGATTTGGTGACTGTTTTCTAGCGCATTCCATACAGTGGACGACGTGTCGTTTCTCTTGTTCACGTATGAAAAGAATATTAAATACTTCGATCTGGAATAGATACAGAATTCATGTATTTACTTCCGGTTCAGATGGATGATAAATACTCACTTCGCATTGTCCACAATAGTGTGAGGCTTCATTCTTACCCCTTCCGTGGAATTTGACGTCTACATTTTTATGACGTACAAATTCCAAGATCATTGAGCATTGGCGCAGTGTTCTTAGTAAACATTTCCTAAAACAAAGACGATGTTAAACTGCCCACTTGCTATGTTGTATCTAGTAGTCTCGGTAAAAAGGGACAAGTTTCAGTGCAATGCGGAGAACAATCTGGAAGGCTGAATATCAAAGCAAGGTTGTTCAGTATCATTCGACTGGTCGTTGCGAATGCTTGTCAGCACACACATACTTAGAAAATGTCGCATTTAGGTACGTTTCGGAAACGTCCACGTTGTTCTGCGCACTGCACTGTAACTTGCCCCACTTTGTCGATGCTATACAATATTCCAAAAAGAGAGAGACAAATTTCTGAACAGATCCAAATGATAGTTACTAGACCGCATAAAATTTCACAAATTTATAGGTTGTAATTTGGGCTGGGAGTCAGTTCAGAATTTTGTCTCTCTAGTATGTAGCACACTTACTTTATGAAAGCGAATAGTTTAGGGTCAGAAACTTTAATATTCCGCGCTAAATTCCAAGATAAATGAAGCATGGGTACAATCGATTTATAGCTTTGTAGCTTATTCCATTCATACCGTTCGATTGCGAGTTGGTATTGCCTGGCGGTTAGAGGGCCAACATTCCACGCAATGTTGTTACACCAACCGACAGCTTGAACCCAATGCACGCAACCGGCGTTTACCCAGACCAAATCGCCGGGCCTTTGCGTAAATCTGTATACAGGAATATTGTTGTTATATAAGTCCTCTAGGACTGGCCACCAAGACCCGTGTAAATAATTAATTTGGTTTTCTCACATAATGAGCATATCGCGCCCCAATAAGCGTCGGAACTGCGAACCATTCGCAATCTCCCGGTCCAATATTTATGTTTATTGAACAGAAGTTGTTATTTTCTTGATGGCCCGGCGTCCGGCTACCTGGAACCTACAAATTAACAATTGACATAAGCCTGAATTAGCAACCCATTAAACCTTTTCCATACCTTCATATATAATTGTACTGTATTCATACCCAATATAACATGACCTACATGTGACAGCATATTTCCAGCTGACACGACACGAGCAAAAGCAGGTAACTTCATTAATTCTTGTAATTGAGGTCTCCACTTACGTTCATCAGATAAGTCTACGTTTGTACCAAACCTAGATTCATATAAAATGATTCATTATAAGGAAAATATATCTTAGAAAAAAATAAAGAACCTACTTGAGGGTTTTCTGCGGGTTGCAATTTCTTACATTACTAGAAGGTGGCACTGTTGGTAAATTTTTATTTTTACGTCGAACAAAATTTGATGAATCCTTTGAATCCGAATCTGATAGGCTATATCCTGCACCAGTCGCTTTATCTCTTTCTTCCTGCAATTAAAAATTAAATATTTTCAATAATTCATACACCCTTAAGTCCAGCAAATAAGCAACACTTAATAACAGCAACGTTTATACTATTTTAATCCCGAATCACACCATATGAATGTAACCTACCCCATCTAGAGGAGAATTTTTAAAGTTTCGTTGCTTTATATTTCAATGTGAAATCTAAAATCAAAAATACGGCTCGATATAGACAAACAATTACGATTTTCCTTCAACTTCTTCAACATTTGAATTCAGTCTTTTAAATCCGCCAAAAATAAAAATACGACAACAGGAGAAAGAAAATGTAACAATTTAATGATGGCGTGTTATAAATCATAATTACTATAATTAAAAATAGCCAAATCTAATTACATTTTAACTTAACATTAATTAATTCACATAAAAATACCGAAATGCTAGGAGGATTCGAATACATACATAGAAAATATAATTTATTCAAAGAAAAATCAATATAGAGAAAAGGGCGCGAATATTTAAATTTACCGCGTAAAAATTCAAGGCCGCCTTAATTACAGAAGCCGTATATGATATTATTTAACGTCGATTTTTTCTTATTATACTTATTTATAAACGTAAAACTAAAAAATACGGAATTATAAACGTAATACGTGCAGCAGCTATAATTATATATTACGTATAACTGAATTAGGTTTTAAGATTCGTGCGCATGTTGGCAGCACATAAACAACGAAAAGAACAAAACCTCACCATTTCCTTTCGTTTTCCGTTAGAGCACGTCGGTGGAAGTCTTCGCTTACCGTAAGTGATTTATTTAATTAACTAATTTTCTTTTAATAATTTAATAATTAATAATTCTATTTTAATAAAATAAAGTAGAAATAATTCCAACTCTTTAGAAATATTTACATTTCTAACAATTAATAACGATATTTCCAAAATTTCCTGTCCCAAAAGTTATTATGTGTTGTATACATTGATATATCTGGCCTATTTTATTGAATATAAAGATAAATAAAGTTATATACACGCATTTTGAATAAAAAACCAACTGCATTCACAGATTTCCCTATATTTTTCTTATCGGTAGGTTCTGTATATTTAGTGTTACGTTGGAGTGTGATTGCTTGCGATATTTATAAACGTAAAACTAAAAAAACGGAATTATATGGAATTATAAACGTAATACGTGCAGCAGCTATAATTATATATTACGTATAACTGAATTAGGTTTTAAAATTCGTGCGCATGTTGGTAGCACATAAACAACGAAAAGAATAAACGCTCACCATTTTGTTTCGTTTTCCGTTAGAGAACGCGGGTGGTAGTTTTCGCTTACCGTAAGTGATTTATTTAATTAACTAATTTTCTTTTAATAATTTAATAATTAATAATTCTATTGTAATAAAATAAAGTAGAAATAATTCCAACTCTTTAGAAATATTTACATTTCTAACAATTAATAACGATATTTCCAAAATTTCCTGTCCCAAAAGTTATTATGTGTTATATACATTGATATATCTGGTCTATTTTATTGAATATAAAGATAAATAAAGTTATATACACGTATTTTGAATAAAAAACCAACTGCCTTCACACATTTCCCTATATTTTTCTTATCGGTAGGTCCTGTATATTTAGTGTTACGTTGGAGTGTGATTGCCTGCGATAAGATGGCTAACCCTATTATCTTCAAACACATCGATACTTTAAAGCAGGCTTGGCAAGACGTGGATGAGTCAACGAAGTTCGAGATGCTTCAAGTGCATTATGCAGAACTATTCGATTACTTCCGGAAGCAAGAAATGTTCTATGCCATTGGAACTCGAGACCTTGCAGCTGCGATTACTGATAAAAACAATTTACTGCGCGAACTTGGTATGCAGGATGGGAAGAAGCATGAACTCTTTGCCACCTACAATAGAGTTCGGGTAAATATACATTCACTTTGTTAATGTGTAGTCTCCGATGAAAGATTTAAGCTTCCGTAAACCTATACAATTGTATTCGAACATGTAAAAGCTACTTTAGATAGAATCGATAGAATAGAACATGTGTTTGCTGCATATAAACGAAAATTCCTGTTAGATATTTCTTTTTTGGTATTAAGAATTTTTCTTCTTCAATATTTTAGTTGTATTTAGTTGTGTTGTGCATATGCATAAATTGATCAATTGTTAATTTGGCCATCTTATAATTATTTCAAATTTAATATAGAAACAAAATCAAATACAGGATGATTCACAAAAACCATCAGAAAATTTAAATGGGTGAAACACTTGCTGAATAGAAATTGATTCTGAATCAAAAATATACTAAAGTTTCATGGTAACTGAGAAATTACCCATTTTGGCTCAAAACTTTAGTATAGCATTTAGTAGTAACAACTAACTATAACAACACGCTAAAACAGTAAAAACAGAAATCAATAATATATCAATGCTAAATCAATAAAGTTATCACGAATTCTTTATGCATAAGAGTTCTTATGCGAGTCTACAAATACCTCATCAACTCTTTTATGAAGATGTAATGAATCAGCAGAAATACGGTAACAAAAATTCTATCGTACGTCTGCTTCGAAAAAATCCGAAAATTTTCAACAAAATTTCATAAAGGACCTAATATCAATGTTATTTATTTAAAAGTAATTATATTATCTTTTAGTAGAGTTAACATTTTACAGGGTGTCCGAACTAATATATTCTTAGGATACTCTTACAGAATCAAAACCAAAATTTAAACAACCATTATTACCTTTCCGATCATTTAATGGCTTTTTGATGATTTATATGATCATTGATTGCATTTTTCTGGATAAAAACGAATCCGTAGAATCGATTGTCGCAGGCCCCAATCACGACGTTATGTTTGAATATTTCATAATGCTAATTATAATTTATTCAATACTTTTACATCTACATATACACTAGGGTGACAGAATAAAATAGACACTTATTAATTAAAAAAAAGATTCTATTCTCGTTATATGTACAAAATATTTTAAAATTTTTAAATTAGACTAATATTTTGTCGATCCACCTTTACTTGCGTGAAGTGCTGCGAGTCGTCGTGGCATAGAATCTATTAAGTGATTAATGGTGTCTTCTGGAATATTTAACCACTCTTCTGTAACAGCTGCCACGGATTCTTCCTTATTGCTGGGTTTTCGGGGTCGTTTCGCCATATTTGTCTGGATTATGTGCCGAACATTCTCTATCGGATTCATGTCTGGTGATTGGCCTGGCCATGGTAAAATCCGAATCCCCTGTTCCTCTTTCCATGTGGTTGTTGTTCTTGCTTTGTGGCAGGGTGCTCGATCCTCCATAAAAGTGACGTCTTCTTTAGATAAAATGGCGTTGTCGAATATCGGTAGTAGTCCTTCTGTTAATATTTGGATATATTTTGCCGCATTTATATTTCCGTCGCAGATTACTAATTGCGATCTTCCACTATACCATATCGCGCCCCACACCATGATGTTCACACCGCCGTATTTCACCGTCTGATGCAAAAATATGTCGTCCAGTTGCTGTGACGAACGTCTCCATACCCACTATCCACTATAACTGAATTGGCAGTATCTGCTTTCGTCTGAAAAAATGACAGACCGCCAAAACTCTTCGGGCTTCGTTCGCATTTCGATTGCCCAAGCCATTCGGCGCCGTTTTTGAAACGCCGTAAGGAGAGGTTGTTTCTTTGCCACCCTTTTATACACCCCCGCACTGTGGAGGTATCGCAGAACGGTGCGCTGACTTTTCCGTGAAATTGCCGCAAGTTCAGCTGTACTTTTTCGCGATTCTCTTTAACACTTCGCGCACAAGCACCCTTTTACTTCTTTCAGAAGGTCCGGCACGACCTGGTCTCGGCTCCAAATTTACTTATTTCACGTTGCGAAGCGACGCGTTCACTCTGGCCAACGATGCGACCCCGGTGAAGTCGCTAATGTTACTCGAACCTTGTAAGCGAGGCATAGTTGTAACGATACTAAACTATGACGAATTCCTTCCGATACATCTACCCCTACCCTAATGACAAGAGAAAGTTCTTAATTCGTTCTTAGAATTTAGCTGTTTATATATTTATACGGCTTTACCTGGTGTCTATTTTATTCTGTCACCCTAGTGTATGTATGTAATAAGTGCAAAAACCGAAAACAAAAGGAAAAACAGATATAAATTTGTAGAAACACGAACGAATGCTAATTATTCACGAATATTAAAAGAACTATTATTAAAGCAAGTAATAAATTAAAATAATATGCCGGTTGCATTTTTATTGATAGAAACGAATCTGTAGAATCGATTGCCGTAGACTTCAATCAATTTTTAAACAAATCTTACGTTTGGATATTATATAATAATAATTTGTTAATTACTTGTACATCTGTGTATAACTTATTACGTCTAAGTTTGGTCCTGTGAATCTGAAATAAACCCTAAACAAAAATAAATTGTAAATTGTGCATCATAGCTAGCACCCTTTAGCGAGACACCATCTGGGAATCGCTGTTTTAGTAAATACATTTTATAGCTTTCTTGTGATAAAGAGAGTATATCATATTTCCCAAGAAGCTAAGTTTTTAATGCTGTGTTGTGTTCTAATTTTAGGAGGAGAGCTTTACTCAAATTCGTGAAGCAAAAGAGAAGTGTAAAATTTCCATGGAGAAATTAGAGGCGGAACTATTACAAATGAGAAAAACAGTGGCCACAACAAACCTTGAAAATCTCCAATTAGTTGATAGAAATAAACAGTTACGTACGTGTTTAGAGAAGGTTAAAGAGCTCGTAAGGTGTGCCAAAGATAAAGTCAAAAGTATTTTCGTTGGCGCTAATACCAATAGATATAGTAATGCGCATTATGCTAGAGACCTTCAAAACGCCTTGGACATGAAGATAGAGATTCCTGGTGAAATGGAGAATTCCGAACAGGAACGTGAGCAGATTAATAGCATAGAGAAAGGTGGTGGGCGCAATAGACCTGCATCAACAAATGAGTCCGAAGCTAAAAAGTGTAAATCACAAGTGGATGAAAACAAATCATTCGAACAACTCGCAAAAGATGCGTGTCATTGGCGTAGTAGCTGTTTTGAATTACTGATAAAGATTCAGAGCTTAGAAGTTGAGATTAGAAAGCGAGAAAGGGTTGTAGAAGAAGGAACGAGAAGAGAGCAAAAATTGATGGGCATTTGCCGCCAGTTACAAGCAGATCACAGAACATACTTGGATGCTTTACGAGAATTAAGTAAGAACCTAATTCACAAGTATATTAATTCCAATAATATTAACGCGGGGGTACTTATGCCTGTTACAACAAGCATAACTCAGAATGATCTAAAAGATTCCGACAAGCTTCAAGCGCAACCGAAACATCGTGTTAACGGCGGTAAAAACAACAAAAAAATGCGCAAACGTAAGTTGAAGCAACTCCAAAAGAATCGTGATAAACGAGTTAAAGATGGAAATTTAACCCAGCCACAACTGACTAAAGAAGATCGAGAAGAGGTTGATAGGGTATTTGCGCTTATGCATACGATGGGACCGCCTCCTCTCATAAAAATTTGCGACGAACCTATTGATTCGAAATCATCATTAACGAAAGATCCGCAACCATCTACAGCAACTGCAGAGATTGAAAAAATTTCAAGACTAATGAATGAACCGTGCGTTAGTTTTTCCGAAGATGATAGTGTTGAAAGATTCTGGTATGAACCGGCGGAAATGTCTGAGGGAGAAGATCCGGTTTTTCATTTCGAAGAAGTAATACAGAATTTGGTAATATCGTCAAGTGACTGTGAAAACGATGTTGAAGAGGACGACGAAGAAGGTGAATAGGTTTTTTTTTTTTTCGTTTAATGTAATTTAATATACTAATTTTGAATAGTTTGATATATAATTTTTTTTTTAATTTTTGAATGATTTGCAAGGATAGCTTCTCAGGTGTCGAATTCAAATCTTATTGAAACTTGGTAAGCATGTAGCGTATGTCGAGACTTGAAAATAAAATTTCTTTGCAATTCACTTTGATGGGGTGATACACCCCTTCGAAAATTCACAGACTTTCAGTTTTCTCGATTTAGTCTTGAACCGAAATAGATAGAACAAAGTTTAAATGCAAATGTACCTTATCGAAAAGTCTTTCAGGACACGTGAAGGTGCTATATACAGGGGTGTTGCATTTAAGCGCCACCGTCTTATCCTAAAACTGATTATAGTAATGTGGAAAAGCAATTAACGCAAGTTTTTCATCTTTTAACATCCTTTATTGATTTTAAAAGCAATTTCAATTATACAGGGTAGGTGATATTAACATAAGAACTTATACACCCAGGGACATGAATATGAAGCACCCTTTAGATGTTTTAATATAGGGGTTTTAACAGACAAATAGTCTTTACCTGGCGCTTCTTAGAAATATCCGTAGTATAAATAGGAAGGGTTGGTGGGAGAAATAGATGTTAATCCATTTATTGCTGTATTTGCGGAACTAATTGTATTTTACACTTAGTATAGTTCGGTAAAGTGACCGGTGAACATCAGTATTTTCAGTAACTTTCAGAATTTCAACGTGCGCAAATTATTACACTACATGCCGAGGGATTATCCCAAGTGATGATAAGTAAAAAAAAGTAAAATGTATAAATATGTAAAAGTGTTCAAACTACAAAAGTAAATATATCTCGACTAAAGGAAAATAATATCTTATTTGTAGTATTATAAATTATTTAGGAATTAAATAGAAAAAAACAGGTGATGGATCAAAATTACTTTATTAAAATATTTGCTTGGTAACTGTAAATAAAGAAATTATATAAAAGATGAAAAGAAACACGTTAAAATAAGATTAAAGGATTCTTTATTTACAAATTCATTAATTAGCTAATTTTCTGAGCTTGAATCATCATCATCATTTAAATTAATAATACAGGGAAAAAATTACGATTGCAGTATCTTTTTCTAATTCCCCATATATATATATATATATATTCAATGGGGTTGAATATACAGTGGTATGGGAGAATCTTAGTACTGTGTGGCTATATACACGTGCTAGTTCATTTATCACATATTCCTTCGATGGTTTATGTCTAAAACATACGCACTATTATTTACTTGCTTCAACCTACTTTAACAAATACTCACACTCAGACTAGGATCATACGCGATGTTGTTATTGGCCAGCCACCTTTTCCCCAACTAGCGTGTGGTGCCTTATTTCCTAGTTCAGAATGATAACTACCATTATCCATAATAATCATAGGAATTAGGTGTTATATTCGGTAACAACTGGAACGTAAACTATTTCGTAAAATTCTCTTTGCACATTTCTCTGTGATAATCATGTCCTCTTGTTTTTGAACAAAATATAAGTGAAGCTCCTGGTATAAAATCATCGCTATTGCCAGCACGTAAAACGATAAATCTATAAACAACCTTTTGCCTTCAGTCTTTAATTTTTTTCACATTTGCCGATTACTGTCGTAAACGAAGGAACAACGAAAACGTTTGATACTCTTTTTCATGGCAACCGACAACATTGTCTTTCATCAAATATCTTCCGAAATAGCCAATAACAGCAACGTATTAAAAAAACAGTGTGTTGCGTTATCCATTAAAATTTAATTTAATTATTAACTATTATGTTATAATTATGCACTAATATAAAATATTTTTAATTTATTTATGTAGTCCCATTGCATATTTATGACGTTATTTGATTATATGTATGACGTACATTGGAACTTGTGCCCCTAATATACCAAGTTTCATTCAGATCTGAATTTGACACCCGGAAACCTATCCTTGTTATGATAGATTTTTTTTTTGTAAAATTTTTTGTAATGTTCGTGAATTTTCTTAAATAAATACCGTAGGAACACCTGAAATAAATGATGAAGTAGATTCAGATGAAACGACCCAGCTAATATGTCTAGCGACAGCGAGGAAATGATCGACGCAGATGATGAAGAAGGGGAATAAATTTGTTATTTCGTTTGATATAATTTAATATGTAATTTTTGAATAACTAGATATATATATATAAGCTTTAGGATAGAATTTCTTTGTGAAATATTTGCTAATATTCGTAAGTTTTCTTCAATAAATTCTGCAAGAATATCTGAAATGAAAAGATGTGGCTTCTGACTCCACATAAGAAATGCAGGATGACAATAATATAATATAATTTTTAAATGATGAAATGTAATTTTTGAATAATTTGATGCACAATTTTTAAATAACTAGATACATATAACCTTTAGGATAGACGTTTGTTATTGTAAAATGTTTTATAATATTTCTGAGTTTCATTAAATAAATTAAAATACTTACTTTTAAACTTTCCTTAAAACTAGACGCTTGATACTGAGCGTATCTGGCTATCGTAGTATGAGATCGATGCGAAATACAAGCCCAAACCTTCCTACCAGACTGCGGATCCCAATTCTCATCCGAAGGTTGCTGATACTGAGTTCTAACTTCGACGCTGTGGTCGGGATTAGCTTCCACTAGCGTTTTCGTAGAAAATAACTCTAAATCTAACTTCAACGCCGACGCTAACCCCGCACGACTGCGATGGGGTGCTTCAAGCAGAACTCCTGTAACTGCGGGCTAAAAGCGTGTTTCTTGTTTTCAAGAAACACCGAAGGCGCTAGTGGTAATAACTGCTGATGATTCAGCTTATGCGAAGGCGGGTCTGGTGGGGCTGGAGGTGGCGCGTTATCTGATATCAAGGAATTACTAATTTCACCTTTAACCCCCTCACCCCTGGTTTTAAAAATCGTAATTAATATTTTTTGCTCTAATTACGAAATTTTTATTACAATAGCATCTCAGTATCATATACTATAGACTGTATCACAAAGGCTTCGAACTATTTCTCTTATGAAGATATCGTTTATATAGATAAATTTATTTAGTGCTGCCGTAAACATCAAAATAAGTAAAGGTGTGTATTTTTTATTATATATACAGTTTTCCCATGTGTAAATGATAATTGTCAATAAGTTAGCAGGATAGTAAGCAACCAGTCACACACTCCCATTAAACGGGCGAGAATCCAGAGTTCCTAGCAAAACAATTTACCAGTGCTACCGCAGGTCTTAATGCAATTAAAATAACTATTCTGCAAATCTGATGACATTTTATTTTAACGATTAATTAAGGCAAACAAAACAACCGTCTTTCAAATGCGTCATTCTGACGGCATTTGTAGAATGTGGCCTAGCTTCATCCATTACCAAAAAGGTTCATCAATATTCAATATCTCATTTAATGCAATGATGTGATCTCGCAACAGATTCAGATATTTTGCTGCAGTGAGGTTAACGTCAGTAAAAAATGGAATAATAAAGTCTATCGCTTATTATACGCAAACATTGACTTTTTGAGGATACTGTGTTCGAGTCAGATTTTGAGTTATACATAGCAAAAAAGATGCAAAGGAAAAATGTATGTGCAATGATAAAAAAAGATCCCTGTATATATGTATATATATATATCAAATACAAAGGTGGCGGAAATGGATTGGACTAGCAACAGGAAAATATCTGTTAGCACAGTGAAACGTCGCAAACCTCCACGGCCATATTACTACACGAAAATCGTTGCAATGTCGTGGGAATAAACAATAGGCTAACACGAAGACTAGACAAAGAATGAGGGAACGTACTATGGACTGATGAGTCCAAATATCAAGTTCTGGTCAAAGCCGTAGAACATTCGTCAGGCGCTCAAAAGACGAGAAAATGCTCCTGGAGTGCATTAAACTAACAATAAAGGGGATCCTTGTGAAAGTTGAAGGAATAATCAGGAAGAAGAATTCGGATCTTAATCCGATAGAGTTTCTATAGGAATTAGAAGAGATTTCCCAATGTCCAAATCCCATCTCTGAACAGTATCACAGAGGGAGTGGAACAATATTCCTCAAGATACACTAAGGAGATTGGTAGAGAGAATACCACGAATTGTGCGAGCAGTTATGCGAGTTTTGAAGCAAGCGTCAAGTATCCATACTATCATGCGGACTAGTGTATATTATTTATTACAAACAGTTATTTTATTAAGTATTCCTATAGCTGAAGATCGCAACGACTCTAAACTCTTTACTTATTTTAGGTCTACCATTTCAGCAAGCGGAATACTCTGATTTACAAGGAAACAACAGTTCCCATGTTTCCTACTTTTATGGCAGTTAGCGTAATATTTAAAGGTAAACCATTAATTTGAAAGAAGCGGCCTTTTTCCGGAATTTAGCCAGTGTTCAGACAGGGCAAGAACATGAACCACTTGCTAATATGTTTAGTTCGTCATACATATTTTGATGTAATAAATTTACAGATAAATTACATGAGAAAAATGATACTGCATTATTATTCGTTTCTAATAGAATGAAAGGTTGAAATAACGCGTCCTTCGTCATTCGAATTCATATAAAGTAATAGAAAAGGGCTATATTACATAAGACCTAATACTTCGAAGTCTGGGTAACATAGTCTATAGCACGCCATTATCGAGATTCTATTGTAAATATTTTATAGCAATAGAAATTGGTTTTTACTTACTTGCACAATTCCAATATCGTTTTCGCGTCCATACTTATGTTGTATTCGGTATCCGGCCGTTTTTCAGAGTGATAAGAATCCATATCCCAGGGAATCTCATTCTTAACGGTAAGTATACTATCGTGGGGTGGTGATTTGATTCTTTCCTTGATATCATCTTTGGCGTCGACTTTCGACGTTTCACTATGAACCATGTTCGATGGTGAAAATGGACCTGATGATAAAGTATTGCCTTCTGGAAATGAGAACCATACCCGTTGAATGGTATACTTTGTGTAATAGTTATTGAGAAATACACTGCAGCTTACAAAAGTGTGTTTTGAATATATTCATAAAACGTTCATCTTTTAGTTTTATATGTGGGTTATTTTTAAAGTAAGGTGCGTTTTGTAATAAAAATGAAACAAGCGAAATTTTTCAAAGAATACGTTTATTTTAATATATATTTCCACTTTTTTTTTTATACAATTAAATATTAATTTGTGCTTATTTAAAATCTAAATAAGCTCAAATCACAATGATTGCAAGGACTGTGTGGCTGTATAATTCACAGGTATCGCAGTAAATAAACTCCAGTCCACACGAATTAATAATTATTCGGAACGCAGCGTTTCGAGAGCACGTGGACTCCCATCGTCAACCGTGTTACCGAGTAAATTGAAAAATGTAACGCACACGCAATATTTCCTAGTCAGACTCTAAAAGCTCTTAACAATACATAACGTTTTACAAGCTATAATGTGTGGTCCCAGATATATTACTTATTTTAAAATGGTATGTTACATGTACTACTTACAAAGCTTTTCCTATTTAAATTAATTATAAGTAGTAACACATGCACCAACATATTTATTACACCTTCTGTCTAAATCTTTCATTAAATTTTGTACTGTATTGTGCGCAATTACACAGGTATTCGGTGATCTGTAGTCCGAGGGTACCTGACGCACTTCGAGTCCGGGTCTGATTAGGTGGACCATTGCAGTACTCTACTGTATAGCGATAAATTAAATTTTTATTTTAATCCTTCATGCGACACTAATGTTAACGTAAATCTGTATATATCTCAATAACAATAATAATAATAATAATATATAATTATATACATACCTAAAGTAGTCTCTTCTTTAATATCGATTTCGTCCGAACCGAATTGCTTTAATAAATTTTCCGCAAGTGTAGAAGCAAGACCTTTTTGCGATAGAAGATCTTGAAGTTCTTCTTCGCTTACATCCAATTCATTAAAGTTCGAATTCGGTAAACTTAAACAGCTAGGAACATGCGGTTGTAAGGACGGTTGTAGAAGTTTGGGTGTCGGCATTACTGTCGGCGTACCATTAGTTTGGGAAGCCGGTGTAAGCTGTGTTGTACCATTATAGCCAGGTGCTGAACCAGAAATTGAAGTAACTGGAGAAGGGATCGGCTGCCTTTGGCTCCGTAATTGTTGTTGGTGTTGCTGCATTAGTCGGTATTGGTGTTGTAGTTGTTGCAGAAGATTCTATAAATAAGAAAATAGACTACGAACTCGGAACAGTAAGTGTAATTCCACACCTGCTGCTGCGCATTCAAATTAACGACATTCTGCTGTAGATTCTGCATCAATTGCAATTGCTGTTGATTGAGGTAAAACGGTGGATTTTGTGGTGGTGCAGTTACGGGCTTCTGTTCGCCGGTTTCCGTCTTGAACCGTTTATTTGGCCCGCCAGGTGATGGGTACGGAGGTGGAGGTCCTTGCGGTGTTTGACTATACGATTTTTGAAAACTTTGGGCGCTTGTCCTGGTTTGTTGCGAACTCTGTTGCTGCTGCCGTGAGGACATTTCGGCTGATATCGGTAGGTTCCAAGCTTCTTCTATTGATAGTAAGGTGCGTCGTCTAAAATGTCACGATGAAAGAAGACTCCAATAGGAAGAAGTCATGCATTTTGCAAGCTTGTAATTGCACTTTGAGTAATTTTGGACTATTAAATAATTTCTTTTTTCCTATTTGAAATATATAATAGAGATTGAGAAGATTACTCAAAATCAATGACAAAAGACCACAGTAACAAAAGCGTAATGCAAAAAAGAATAAAAGGAAAAGTAAAATTTTACATTCCAAAAAAAGGTGCAAATCTTACAATTATGAATTTTGGTTTGATATATCTCGAAAACCCCAATTCCAATTGCATCAAAAATCACACCACCCGCATGGTAGGGATAGGGATGGCCCAACTACAGAGATTAGTGACAAACCCTATTATACATGACAGAATCAGAAAAGCATTCAAAATGTTACTAAAGCTGGATCAGGTACAATGGCGGTTGGTTGATCAAGTACAACATTGGCAATAGGGATAATTCTCTACATCCATGCTAACCCTATACTTAACGAGCCAATCGCCAAGACGTGTTAGAATGGAGGGGTGGGGGTGACTTACGTATTCGTAATACTCGGCATTGGTCCGTTCGAAAGGTGTGTTTGGAGGAAATTAATTCTTTGTGTTAAATTCGGGTTCATGCCAGTCGAAGGTAACACTAGCCGTGGCGATTTACTTGTTATGCACGCTTCTTCCACCAACGAACGGCTCCCCAATCCTCGGCTTGAGTTCAGGTAACAGGCGTAAGCGTCACGGGCTTGACCACAAGTCTCGTATAGTATACCCAAATTAGCCCAGGCAGCTGAATGAGATTTATCTAATTGTACTGCGCATATGTACGCTTGCAAAGCATCCATAGGCTGACTTTGCTGTTGATATAGTACTCTGAAAAGAAATTATAAATAAATGTAATGTTGGTTGCATAACCAATCATTTAATGTGTAGCGGGGACATTATTTGCAGAATCACTGATACCGTTTAAGAAAAGAAGAGAGTATATTTCAGCGTAATTTGGTCTTTGCTTTTATTTTTGCCTTTAATATTTTCATTACAAATATATATTTGCCATTCTTTAAAAATACATTCATTACCATATACCCTGCATTTATTTAGAAATAAAACGCACGTGATATCCGACGTAACAAGCTGTAGATAATACATTGGTAATGGTTAATTATTCTGAACATTAATGAATAGAAACGCACTAAACTAATATTTGACAATTGACTTTTATACGCTCCAGTGTCATATTGTCTATTACAGTAGAAAAACTTCGAAATGTATTTGAGAATTTAGAACGATGTGTAAATATCTGTTTTCTTATTTATTGCTTGTAATTATCTATAATATCCTAACTTATCCTATTTTGCATACGTATAAATGAAAAGCTATGTAGAGAATTTATTTTTGAATATCACTACACTGCTAAGTGGGTTGCATAAGTAAAAGAAGTCATGGGAGTTTCGTTTCTAAATAAATGTACTGTACAATGTAACATCCTAAAAGTAAAATAAACTATTCATAGGATCGAATACTTCCTATCAGGGAAAGTTAAACAAAACAGGACACTAAGAATTATTATTTTCGTAAACTGTTCCAACGCTAGATGACACCATTTACATATTTTCTTTATTATTCAATATTATTTGACTTTAAACATCATTTTGCGAGTTTAGTAAAGTTAATATATTTGTTCTGACAATATTAATTTACTTTTATGTACGTATTTACTATGCTTAACCTTGTGTTTTTTTTTAAATATGCCATTTAATTATGAGAGTTTCTTTTTTTTATTAGACAGGAAATAAATCAATCAAAGGGTAATGATAAAATTAATAAAAAACACAACCACAATGATATAACAAAATTTCCTTATTTCCACGCTAGATGGCGCCGGGGATTGTTTAAAGGTTCTAAGAAGAAATGTAGATTTCTATTTTAATAAGTTTGTTAAATACTTAGCTCTAAGAGAGCGCTAGAATCGCAACAATATTGATTGAATAATGAGAATTGTTTATTTATTTGCCCTAATTATTTGATTATTATAGCAGCTGTAAATTGTTTAACTCATTATAATTTCTTTTCTCTTATGTATTAGAAATAATATTGGTTTGACGTAGAAAACGGTGCAATATAAACAAATTTCGACAGTTATCAGTTATCAGCAATAATAAATGACATTGAGAGGCTTTTCTGATGAATCTGAATTTTATATATGCAAAGAAGAAACATAATGCGTTTTTATACCCTTATTGCATATCTTCCTATAGATTATAGAAATAGTCAATAATTTCTATTGTTATATGCGTTTTATTCAGTAGAACAGTTATCTAAGTACATACATCAAAATCAAATTTTATTATTACTTTTTAATATATTTAATGCTTTATCATTTATAATACAGCACCGGTTCCATTTTTGAGGAATAAGAGAAAAAGAATTAAAGAAAAATATATACAAGGAAAATAATAAATACATCATATATATATATATATATATATATATATATATATATACAAACTTCAAATTATTTTAGCAAAAAGGATTTATATTGGCTATATTATCAGAGATATTTACACAAACTTTTGGACGAGATTGTACCCCGAAATACAACATATAAAGTATTTATAAAATCTTTACGTGCAATAGGAAAAAATTGATTAATAATAAAAACTTTCCTCTTAGAAAATACTACTAAAACACAGATGGCGCCACAACTATTTGAAATTAATTAACACGAATTTAAACCTGGAAGATTTTAATCTAGAAATTCATATCAAAAACCATAATTATTCTGCAAAGAGAACTAACGAGTGCTCATAACTTATCGAAAACGATACATTTATATTTTTTAAAAGTTTGTCAATGCATTACCGACAGTTAGGCAACCAGTCATACGCATTCAATTCAACAAGAGTGGACCTATGAGGTTCTAGGCAAAGCAAGTTGTTACATTTCTAATAGATCTATTTTAATGTAAATAGAAGAAGTATTATGCAAATCCGTTACTACTATAGCGAATAATTAAACTTTTCAGTATACATAAAAACTTTTATCATCAATTAGAAACGTGTAGCAGAATCTGGTAGGGAAATAATACTTTTATTGGCAACACACAGCAAGACAAGGCTACGAAGAAACACCTACTTATGTTCTTAATAAAGAACGTACACAATCTCAACTTTGAATGGAGAAATTATTTTATTCTAGCTATCAACGAACAAAATAATATAAATAAGTGGTAGTCCGATTACACAGCCAGTTGAGTGAAATATAAAATAAAGAAATCTGGCATATACTAGGGTGACAGAATAAAATAGATACCAGGTAAAGCGGTATAAATATGTAAACAGCTAAATTCTAAGAACGAATTAAGAACTTTCTCTTGTCATTAGGGTAGGGCTAGATGTATCGGAAGGAATTCGTCATAGTTTAGTATCGTTACAACTATGCCTCGTTTACAAGGTTCGAGTGATATTAGCGACTTCACCCGGGGTCGCATCGTTGGCCAGAGTGAACGCGGCGCTTCGCAACGTGAAATAAGTAAATTTTTAAATATTCCGTTGTCCACAGTTAACCGTGTGATTACACAATTTAAACGCAAGGAGAAAACAACAGTGGAGCCGAGACCAGGTCGTGCCGGACCTTCTGAAAGAAGTAAAAGGGTGCTTGTGCGCGAAGTGTTAAAAGAACCGCGAAAAAGTACAGCTGAGCTTGCGGCAACTTCACAGAAAAGTCAGCGCACCGTTCTGCGATACCTCCACAATGTGGGGATGTATAAAAGGGTGGCAAAGAAAAAACCTCTCCTCACGGCGTTTCAAAAACGCCGCCGAATGGCTTGGGCCGAAGAGTTTTGGCGGTCTGTCATTTTTTCAGACGAAAGCAGATACTGCCAATTCAGTGATAGTGGTCGTACGTGGGTATGGAGACGTTCGTCACAGCAACTGGACGACATATTTTTGCATCAGACGGTGAAATACGGCGGTGTGAACATCATGGTGTGGGACGCGATATGGTATAGTGGAAGATCGCAATTAGTAATCTGCGACGGAAATATAAATGCGGCAAAATATATCCAAATATTAACAGAAGGACTACTACCGATATTCGACAACGCCATTTTATCTAAAGAAGACGCCACTTTTATGGAGGATCGAACACCCTGCCACAAAGCAAGAACAACAACCACATGGAAAGAGGAACAGGGGATTCGGATTTTACCATGGCCAGGCCAATCACCAGACATGAATCCGATAGAGAATGTTTGGCACATAATCCAGACGAATATGGCGAAACGACCCCGAAAACCCAGCAATAAGGAAGAACTCGTGGCAACTGTTACAGAAGACACCATTAATCATTTATAATAGATTCTATGCCACGACGATTAGCAGCACTTCACGCAAGTAAAGGTGGATCGACAAAATATTAGTCTAATTTAAAAATTTGAAAATATTTTGTATATATAACGAGAATGGAATCTTTTTTTTAATTAGTAGGTGTCTATTTTATTCTGTCACCCTAGTGTAGTTATTCTAAAGTTAAATGGTTCACTTTATACACTGGTGTAATATAAGTTGCATACCCTTAAGGCGGAAAGGTTTAACACTTAACATTTCACTTACCCAATAGAGCACCAAGTATCAGCGTTTCCTTCGGACTTTTCTACAGAATTTCGATACGAAATAAAGGCGTCATGTACCTTTCCTATACTAGCATAACAACGACCTAATAAATATAATGTCTGACCAGAAAATGGATCAGCTTGTATTGCTTGTTGAAGGCATTGGATCGCTATAGAAATACGACTGTTCTTTTCTCCTAATACATCTGAACAGTGATACAGCCAACCTGAAATGGAAACGATATAATGTGAAGAAAAATATTTAAAAAGTAATCGTTAACTTACCTAATTGTCGGTAGATGTCGGCGCGTAAATTGTTGGCTATACCTTTATCTTTTAAAAGAACTTCATATCTTTCTTTTGCGATTTTTATTTTCCCTTGCAGCTCAAAAACATGGCCAACATGAAACTTAACTGGAACAAATATTAAGAGAATATATAATAAAAGTTATGATTTAAATAATAGAAGGTTTCTTTATATTAGGTGTGTTTGAAGTTTCAAGCATTGCTGTAACAGTTCATTGCCAAGGTACGTTCATAGTTATTTTGGCTTCTATTCCCTTTCTATGTTTAGAGAATGTTTCTCTGTTGTCGATCGGATAAATAAAATGTATTTACAGATGAAAAATATTGTGTTATATAACGTACCTACCACTCAATTATATTATATCGCTCGTAGAGACCTAAATAGACCTAAGACGTTCTATTAATAAACGGCATGAGTCATATTTGTTAGCTTTAATACTGAATTAGATATACACCACCGCGCATAATAGAATAGACACTTTTCAAAAACATGAAATAAATAGCTACTGTACAAACCAGGTATAGATATTTTAAGTAATATACGAGTAGAAATTTTTATGACACTATAAATGAATTCTAAGAATTGGGTGAATTCTTGTAGAGATGGTAATTACCCCATAAAATATCCATAAATTACATTACAACAGTGAATATGCAGATCTCGATAGACCTTCTGTGGGACGAGCTTGACAGACGAATTAGGACTGTATTGCAGAGAAAGTGGAACAATATTTCTGAAGATACTATAGGTAAATTGATGAATGCAATGAAATGTGAATAAAAGAACGTATAACTTACTTAATGGTTTCTAATATGTACACTATCGTCCATATTAGTTCGGACACCCAAATAAATGTTAAAACGAACAACAAACTTATTTCTCCAAAACTTATTGCATTAAAAAGCAATTCTAACGAAAAGTAAACAAAAACTTCTTAAACATCCTGTTCATCAAAGAAACTCCGTTTTGGGCGAAGAACAGCTTTCACAATCCGAGGCATCCGCTCCACTAGTTTTTCGAAGACTCTCATTGGCATATTACTCCATTCCTATAGTAAAATGTTTCACAGGTGGAATATGGAGGTAGGACTTATTTTTCGGTCCTTCTTGTCCAGCTCGGAGCTTTGCGGTGACCGCGTCATTATTTTTAAAGTGCCATTATCTTGTTGTTCATTTAAGAAATTTTTGCATATCACTGCTGAGTGTTTGGGGTCGTTGTCCTGCATGAATACAACCCGGTTAGACGTTGCCCCGTAGCAGTATTTCTAAATAAACAATCCTAAACAAACACAGAACTTCTTCCTGGTTTGACAGTTGGCACTACACAATCCTGCAACATTCTTTGGGCTTTCGTTCATCTTGATTGTCCGAACACCTCAAATTTTGTCTCAACAATCCATAGCACCCTTTTCCAATCATCCACTGTCCAATTTCTATGTGTTTCTGCCCACTGTAGCCGTTTCTGCTTGTTTTCCCGTCGAAGTACGGGTCTTCTATTTTATTAACTTTAATCAGGTTTACACAAAAAGATACGCTCTTAACACTAACGCACGTACAAGAAAGTTTATTTAGAAACTAAAGCATTTATTGAAGCACTTTCGGGTGGCCTGATTCCACCCCACTTGCAATATTGTCCCAAAAATAATTCTATTTGTGGTGATGAGGATAATTCTGAAAAATTGCTATATTCGGTCATAAAATATAGGTTTTTAGACATTTTCTAATCGATATTCTTGGAAATTTACCTGTATAATTAATAAACAATAAACTTCATTCTTTATAAATAAAAGCAATTATATTATCTTTCAGTAGAGTTTACAACATTTTACTGGGAGTCCAAACATGTGCAATAAGTCGTAGGTGAATAAATATTTTTTTAAATAATTGTCTTGTTTAAAGTTTGGAGCAGGCGTCAGATTTCGCATGAAATAGGAAATGTCGATACTATTATGAGTGAGACCGTAACTTTCGTAATTATAAGGAGCCTTTTAAAATGCAACAAGACAAGGATGTAGGTCGGCTAATAAAATGAAAAGTAGGATACTATTGCAAGATATGTGAAGAAATACAAGTAATGATTATGGTATCACGCGGCAGTAAACTAGAACGATATTAAATATATTTTCCCTTCTTTAAACTTACAGAAATACAATGTGACTCAATTTCAAAATATTTGATGCGTTTTATCACAAACTAAATATTAAATATTGATACATAAAAAATAAACACGCGAGTTTATGAAGAGCATATCCAACCGGCACAGAGATTTCGACTTGTTTATTACCCATTCATTTTTATCTGCCTTGTAATAATAAAGAGGTCGATGCACGATGACGTGAATAAGGATTGTTTTTACTTGTGTTTTGCGGTTCGTTTCGTAAGTCTACATGAAAGTCTGGCGCTGTTTATAGAATGCTATAAAGCATTGCTGTCTGCTAAAATGTGGAGGGAACTCCTAAAAACGAACGTAGACGTAGCTTAATATAGAAAGACACAGCCGCCTGCGTGCTATTCCCAGAATTCCAGAGGAAGTTGCAAGTAGAAAAAAAAAAGATGTAAATGCGACCGAACGGTATAAATTTAGAATAAATTAAATAATTTATTGTATATTTGGTATATAACATTCTTTTGACTCAAAATAAAAAAAAAAACTACGTTTTTGGGCATACTCTCTATTGGTACATTCTCCCAATGATACCATGTTTTCTAAAAAGATTCTAGTGGATTTAGAGTTTAGAGAATTTTCCAGCCAATCTTAGCAAAGGTAAATTATTTGAATTTGGATGATCCTTGATAGATTACGTTCTATGACACAAAATATCCGTTGTTATCCTTCTATTCTAATAGTTGAAGTTGGCCCCCGCACTTTTAACTTTTAAAATGTCCACGTGCTTATTCCAATCTTGAAATATTCGAATTTGGAAAGTAGGGGCCAAGTTCATATTATTTTCACAACCACAAAAATTTTAGTTTGTATTCATTCCATTCTTGATATATTCAAACTTAGAAAGTAGGGGCCAAGTTCACGTTTATCCCACACTTTCAATTTTTTAATATTTGATTATGCTATATCATTCTTTACTACCGAACTTGAGGAGTGGGGGCCAAGTTCACGTTTTCCCGCACTCTCGATTTTTCAAAATTTGTAAAAAGTATTCGTGTTTCAAGTATGAGGGCCAAGTTAAAGTTTTTCCTCAACCTTCGATTCTTCAAAATTTGACTTTGCTATGGTTTTGCACTGATTGTACTGGAAGAAATACTATTTTATGCTAATTCCAGTCTCGAGATTTCCGAGGTTTAAACTTGGGACTCAGTTCACGTTTTTCCCACACATTCGATTTTCCAAAATTTTCCTAACCTATTGGTTTGTGCTGATTTGCGTAAATAAATGATTTCATATTTATTCCATTCTAAAGATATTCGACCTTGAAGAATAGGGGCCAGGTTCGCGTTTTTCCCGTACCTTCTGTTGATTTGCATTGTAAAAAAACATTTTGTGCTAATTCCATTCTCGAGTTGTCCGAGCTTGAATTTGAATATTGGGGCCAAGTTCACGTTTTTTCCCACATATTCGACCTTCCAAAATATTGTTTCCGTTTTGTGCTGATTTGCACTATAAAAAAATTTCGTGTTCGTTCCATTCGGAAGATACTCGAGCTTGAAGAATAGGGACCAAGTTCACGTTTATCCACTTTCGACTTCTCAAAATTTGTACTATAAAAATAATTATTTTCTGGACATTTTATTCTCGAGATATTCGAGCTTAAAAATTGGGGCCAAGTCCACATTTTTCCCTCACATTCGATATTAATATTTCACGATGATGTTTTGTACTAATTTATATTCTAAAAAAAAATATTTTGTGCTCATTCCATTCTCGAGAAATTCGAACTTGAAACATGGAAACCAAGTTCATGCTCTTTTTATTTTTCTCGCTTTCTCAGTCCAATTTGATGAGTTTTGTAAATGTGATAGGACTCGTTTTGGAGCCACCGTGCCAATTTCACGATTTTCCGATATCTGACAAAGGCATTGTGTGATCGTTTTATGCTGATCTATGCCGTAAAATTCCGTTTTATGATTGTCCCATTGACGAGATATTCAACATTGAGAGTTAGAATGAATCCCACTTATTTTGCAATTTGCTACCAATTGCACGACATGTGAATCATTGCGTTCTATATAGTAGGACAATTACTATTACTACTGATGTATGTTTTAAATACAAGGAGTAAAATGCAAAGACACCAGAAAATTATTGGTTACATTTTTATGGAGAAATTTAAAATATTTTCAAATTCAATAATCTGAAATTTATCGTAAATGTTCAGAAGCAGTTATAAGTGTTAGTATTACTTATTAATAAAACTGTTGTTTATGTATTTTGTTTTGAAAAAATAGGTATGTGCTTTATAATAATTTATTGCTAAAATTTTCATCTTATTAAGAAAGAAAACTAACTGGTGAAATTACTTTTCAATTTTCCACATTCCAAAATATTTGAGAATATGGTATCGAAATAAAATTTTAATTAATTTCTCAGTAAAATTGTATCTCAGCATTTCACGGCCGTTTGTTGTTCTCGTAATGGTTTTCAGGTTGCGTCGTGTCACCATGTTTCTAGTTCCTGTCGTTTTGCGAACAACTGTGGTTTGCACTCTCAGTAACTTTGAAGATCTGAAGTCAGGAACTAGTAACATAGTGGCACGGTGGAAGCTGAGGATCCTTACCACAATAATATATATATATAGTTTTTATGATGGACATAAGCATCTTTTATTACATGTTTTTAAATCAATCTAATGTTATTAAGTACCAATGACTCTGTACTGCCTTTGAAACCAAATTTTATTATTATAAATTCATACAAAAGAATGAAAAATGTTATGCATCTTTATATAGAATAAAAATTAAAATCGTATGCATGTAGCATTGTTTAGCTTTAGAACAAAATTCCATGTCAGAAGTAAATGAATTTAATTTAAAACTTTAGGCTTTGTTTTCAAATCGAGTGATTCATTTCTAGTGCAGTGGTACAAAATTACTTATCGCTGTAATTGTGCATATAATTTTATTTTCATTTTCTTGCATTTTTAACGTAGTTACGTTTATGGTTAAATTAGGGTCGAATCTCCATTTTGTATAACGTCATCAGTAGGTGAAAGCTACAAAAATCATCATTTCTATTGAAGTTTTTACATGAATATGATTTTATTTGTAATTATAAAATATGTTGGCGTCCCATGTTTCAATACAGATTTCCTTAAGATATTCGCAAGTAAAATCATTAAAAAATAACAAATAATCAATAAATAGGGTTTCAGCTTTTTATAATTCTAAACATGTACATATTGGAATTAAAACATTAAAAAAAAACATTCGTTTCAAGATTTACGAAATTTGTGTCAACAGAACGTAACTTATCAATCGCAATTTAAGTTATTTAAAAATATCGCAGTATAGTGACCTTGATATACATGACGTAACGAAACAGATGCAGTCCCAGCTGAGCTGTAAAGGTCATTTACATTTAGCCATTTTTTTACATTTATTTACTATTGGAAAGAGCTTACCTTGAAGTTTGTTGACATCGCTAAAAACGTTTCATTACGGAATTATGTTATTCTATTTTTTCTTTCCGTTATTGCTATTTTTGGGAACTTCTCTCGAAAGTATTTAAAATCGTCACCATCGTGATCAAATGCCTTACAGAAGACGTTATGATCATTTCTTTTTCCACTAAATATTAATGTACTTAATGTAATTATTTTTGCTGTTATAACTGTTTCGGAGACATAAAAACTAACACAATTTGCTGTAACCTGATTGGATGCTCAAAATGAGTGTAATGACTTTAAAATCAGCGCAAGTATTCCAGGAGTAACCTTTGGACTCAAAATCATTACGTTTTCCTAAAATTCATTTTGGAAACGTAAAGATTTGAATTACGTAACGAAACTGCTTTGACCCATCTATAAAATAATTTCCATAAATTAGGATGGCCATTGTAACTGATGGCTCTTTGAATCTAATGGGACACGCGAAACTACGACAATGTGTTAAGATAGAAAAAGCAATTGATGTCCTCAAAAGGTAACGCGTTCACAATAATTTGAAATAATTGATTCAGATACAATTCTTTATCCATGACTGCAACCACAGTTAGCCACAGTGAAAATGGTCCATCTAGTAGGGGACGTACATTTTCTGCTATTCTTAATTATATAACCAATGATGTCAAACTGTATTCTAATTTTGTACCACAGCAATGCGTAAAAACATTTTATTTTGCGTTTATACTAAGTTAAGAAAAGACACGTATTCAAGTGAAGTACCGTATAATTGCACATAGTCAAAGTGGTGTAAAAATAGGTAGTTCCCCGAGAAAAATAAAAAAATATTTATGTAATGGAATCGAGAACAAGACAAACTAGTTGTGAAAGCGGGGGTGCCACTTACGTTGAATACTGTGGTTTTCTCTCTTTCGAGTATACCATAGGGCTCTGTTGTTAGACCACTTCGATCTATTATTTTCATTATCTCCAAATCTCTACCATACGCCGATGACCATAACATTTTTCATAGAATATACTCTGCAATTTGTGACATTTTCCAGGGTGACCTGCTATCTATTCATCCTTTGGGTGTATACAGAACCATTTACCACTAAATATTGTTAAGTGTAAAGTGATGACGTTTGTAAATCCATGTAGACACTTCAACAAAAAGGATCACCAAGTAATTCATTGGCATTTCTAATCATATGAGTAATGGGTGCTTTAATCAGAACATTAGTTTTGTATGACGGGACCTTAAAATCAGGGAAGAACCTGGTATCGTACTGAGGTACCACAAAATTAATTTTAGAGAGAAGGGATGGAGCGTCAATAGCGTGATTAATCAGTTTAAGTAGAAATTGGCTGCTAAATTCCTTCCTTCGATCCGATAACGATACAAAGCCGTGTCTCGTCAGCAAACCAGCATAATCAACATCGCATCCAGGGTAAGTGCCATCAATTTTGAAGGACAGGTATTTCAAAAATCGTTTTTGCACTTTTTCAAGTAGTACTACACAACAATCACGTGCAAAAAATGCGGGGAGGCCGTCATGACCAGCAGTAAAATTAGATTTTAACTTCTTAGATGCTTTTAAGATATCGTGTGCTGTAAAAGATCCAATCAAAGAACTACCACTAATGAGATCCCTATCAAGAGGCCAGGGCCCCAGTAATGCTTGTGAACCAGACACAAACACTCTAGAGAATTCATCTGCGAAGGTCTGAACAATGTTGCTGGGATCATCAACAGTGGAGCCGTTCAAAGTGAGACATCCAGGTATTCTTGATGCATTACGACGCGCGTTTATGTACTGCCAGATTAGCTTTGGATTTTGTGCTATATCTTCTGCAGCCGCCGTCTGATATTCCACATATACAACTCTAATTTTGTCTTTAACTAATTTCCTCAAACGCTTAAATTCAATGTGGTAAATCTCGCGTCCACTCTTGTTCCACCTACGAAGGTAATAATTCTTTATTTGAAGAAGCTTGATTATTTCGAAATTATACCAAGGCGGGTATCTTCGAGAAGGGTGTTTGGACAAAGGTACAGAACGACGGATGACAATGTCTAAGCAATTATAAAAAAGTCCAGTCAATTTCAGCTATATCACTGTACAAGGTCGGAAGTTTGCCTTGCGAAAATTAAATTTCAAGTTTGTGTTTGATGGAAACTGTTTAGTGACAAATTCGCAACATAGCCTAAATGTAATATTGAAAGCGGGATGATGAACATCCTCAGCCACCAATGGATCCGAATCGTGTACTACATGGGCATCACAGCTTAAGTTAGTCAGCAGCAAGTCCTATAGTTTTCCATTATGATTTACAACGTTATTATACTGTTGTAAGTTCAATAAATTCATAAAAGACAACAAAGATACATATTTACGACTGATTTGATTTCTTTTATATTACTATCAACGTTTTGAGGCAATTTTTGTTTGAGGAATTTACTATTTCATAAGGAATTTTTGTATTTTCCTTTACTATTGTTTTCTGCTGTTACTACACATTTACTCTGGTTTTATAATGGCTATCATGATACACGATTATCCTACAATAAGCTGTATGCTGTTGGGTAATAAATTATTATTATTTTATAGTTAGATCTCGTCATACTTTATTCATAGAACCTTTATTATATTTCTCAGTTAATACAAGGAAATTTCCTATTGCAAACGGTATTATTAAGCTTCTTTTCAAAAACTTCTAATTAAAAAATATATAATTAGCTTTGAGAAAACAAATTGTGTTTGATTTCACATTAACTTAGGTACTAATCAAGCATATTTAAGTGAACTTATTGATGCTCATTGGGGTCTTTATCCTCAATGCTCGAAAATACACTTAAATCAACCGAAAACGAATTTACAATAATTATTATGGTACGATTATCTTGTAATAAGTTGAATGCTGTTGAATAACAAATTATTATTTTGCAGTAATAGTAGGTGGACGATTTACACTGTGACTAACTGTATGCAAAGCGTGTTTAACGTGCATCTGCTATAACACAACGAAATAAGCATGACATCATCTTTATAATTATAGTTGCATATTTAATCATTTAAAGGAAAATTAGATGCAATGAAGAGTTTTAGACAGAAATTACTATTTTTACTTGAACTATTGAATATCTTTGAATTGTGCCAAGGCTACCAATGTTTTAAACTACGTTAACGCGCAATTGCACCAGGTAGGTCAGTTCTGCACAAATATACGTTTTCGTTTCCCTTTTATGCTATCCGTCTCAAGTCGGTAAGCTTTCTTTTACGCTCCAATGGTCGTTGGGAGACAAAGAATCGTTTCGATGAATGATCGAAGGCTAGTTTTATGCAACAGAACTATTTTTATTATTTAATAAGCGCAACTGACAAGGAAGAAACTAAAGTCTTGTATATCAGATAACTTAGTTATGAGTTATTATTCATAATACGTATAATATATGTAATTATAGCGCGTATTCAAAGAGGAAAAAAAAGATTATGAATGGAGATCATGGAGTTAGTTTTAGTTGCAATTTTAACTAGGATATACAGTGACTTACAGTGAAAATGATGCAGTGGTATATAATTTGGTTAGAAGCTGAAAATATTAGGAAAATTAAATTGAATATGTTACATATACTATTCTTGAAATACATCACAAAACTAACACAGAATTAATTCGAACAAGTATTACGAATTCTAACCAGATAACATTACAATGGTTACATATTCAACATCACAGTGAAGATGATGCAGTTCAATACACAATTTTGTTTCTTTTTTAACCTTAAAAAATAATTCAATATTATTGTAGGTGCATCATTTTCCCCGTGATGTTGAATATGTAACCGCTGTAATGTTATCAAATTAAAATTCGTAGTACTTGTTCGAATTAGTTTTGTTTTCAATAGTAGATATAATATATTTAATTTACTTTTCCAAATAACTATTTTATCCAACATTTTCAGCTTCTTACCAAATTATATACCACTGCATCATTTTCACTGTGAGCCACTGTACATAATTAATTGAAAAAGTCAATAAATTGGTATTGGGTGCTTGGATGTCCTATTTTCTCCCCTTTTTTGAAATTAAAAAATACAACGAAGGGAATGAAGCTCCGTTTAATATCAATTTATAGAATTGTGTAAATATTTGATCTGTTTTTCATTATCTAACCCAGCTTAATCGATATCGTGAACCGCTATTAATTATGTAGAAAAAATATGGATTTGGAAAACGCCGTTATGTTATACAATCATGTTATTATTAACAGTTTCTTTTTACATTTTCTTTGTTTAGACTTTAAAATCTTAAATAATGCGATTTTTGCTAACACGGAGAGATGATTGATTAGATTTAACCTCTAGCAAAGCTATGAAATTTTTCTTCTTTAAACTAAAGGTGGTAGAACACAAACTTTTTAGTTGGAAAAATAAAAAGTTTAGTAATAGTAAAGACTAGTTACATTAATTGTTCAAAGTGAGCTTCTTCATTTTCTATGCATAACACCACTCTTCATTTTTTTAAGAATGCAAGGGTTTCTCAAGAATTTCATGTGGATTTTCACTAGACCAGATGAGAATTGCTTCTTTGTTTTTATATGCTGATAAGTGACACCATGCTTCACTAGAGAAGAAGGATTTGTCAATCCTTATTCATCGCAATTAAAAACAATTGACAATAATTAAGCTGGGTTTTGATCAAGGAGTAAAAGCACGCAATGAAACTTATATGGAAATTTTTCGTAGATCTATTTTCATAGATTTCCTTTGCCAATTCGATCTGATCTTTCTGTTGAAAAAACTACCACTACTTGCAAATTTGTTCACGGGGTAGTTCACTGTTTTTCAATTCACGTGCAATTTGTGGATTGCTTTTACCAATTCTATGATAACTAACAAATCACGCATCTTTAGGGACAACACTTTAGTCTTCACCATAATAACACAAATAATTAAGAAATACTAAAATTCGCTTGTGTATTACCAACAACAGAAAATTTCGAACTATCACAAATCCAAATGATATGGTACAAAGAGACCTCAGATCATAAAATGCAATAAAGCAACTAACTCTATTGCATTAAAATTCCAAGAAAAACTCATTAATGGAGCAGGTAATGAAGCTTACTGATAATGTGTATACATATGAAGGTTGTTTGTATTTACCCTTCGTTATTTGTAGTAAATAATGCATAACGAAAAATTAAGAAAAAACAGGTGCCCAAATATTTATGGAAGGTAGTGTACATATTCATTACGTGTAATATATTCGATGATACATCGTACATTCTGTAAACTTTCAGTTATTAATAAATTTACAACGTACTAAAAGATGCAATTATAACCGCAATTTCCTAAAATAGACCGTAACCAATCATACTTTAATTTAAAAAGGGGAAATAGAACCACAAATGGGTTCAATACGCGTAATAATTGTAAAACATCGTTACACATCTAATGCATTGGCCGTTATTTAGTTTTGAGGCTAGCTACGTAATAGAAGTAGGAACCCATTAACCTACTTTCGTGCTAAAAATGCAACGGGTGCTGGTATAGATTTAGCGCAAAATGAAAAACTACTACGCAATATATAAATAATCAATTTATAAAGTGCATAACGTTGTAAATTGGAAAAACCGTATTACATAGGTACGATTCTAAAGTATCCCTGAGAATGTATGTTAAGACAACATACGTAGGTGTATTACGAAGAAAACCTGATGACATAAGTAATTGTTACATAGCCAAGTTTTGAATCATGAACTTGGAATAGCATTTCCACATGTGTCTACAATAATAAACTTGCGTTTGCTGTTTTGCAAGTTGATTTATTGTAGTTTGTAGTAAGACTTACTAGGCGATAAGGTTTAATTTATGGCATCCAGGAGTACCGAGATAAGAAAATTATCATAAATCCGTAGCAAATATGCACTCATTTCATTTTACTACTGAAGTAAGAAAACTTGACATTTGTAACTTATAATTTAATTGGTATAACACCTAAGGAAACAGTAAACTAGCTTTATTTACACTGCATTTAATAGAAATGTTTGTTTTATCAAACGATTTTATTTGGATTCTGAGGATCAAGCATCATTAAATGTTTACAATTGATTTGCCGAATTCTAGCGTACACACACCACTCTTAGGAATGAATGGCATGAAGGTCGTCTATAGACGTATATTGCCGCAAATATTGATGCTGTGCGTGCGATGATTAAACGGTATCGGAATGCGACATACCGTTAGATGGAAACATCCTCGGCCAATGGCACGAAATTAATATACAAGATTTTGCGTGAGTATTTGAACATACGGAAGCTTTGAAGTTATTGAATCCAACGCAATTTGATCAAAACTCAAATCTCAAAGTGAACGAAACCGGATTTCTTCTTGTTACCAAATAACAAAAACAAAATACGTGAAAAGCGTATATTCTATTAAATCTTCTCTAATTAAATGGAATCAAACAGAAACGTTCAATATTTCATCTGTTCTAATTTATCTGCTAGAGCTTTTGGAAATTGGAGAAGCCAATGGTTTCTAAAATATGACTCGAAAGGTAAGCCACATGATAGGAAAATCTCTACGGCTATCAATTCTAAGGGTCCGTGTTTCCATCTAGAGGTATCCGATCAGAAAATCGAGTCTTGGTTTTGAACCATTTTCTCCCCCAAAATTTAGTGAGTACTTACCGTTAGGTGTAAGACAAAGAAAGGTAGAATACGTTATTCATTGTTGTATGGGGCTTTAGGGCGGAAGTGGGAGTACCGAAATATTTTTGTCTTTCAAAAATTCTCTAACCTACAATCAGTTTTAAGTAGGGGCATTATCGTGACGCAAGATCCACGTGCTAGTATGAATTTTTGGTACAGAAAAATATACCAGTACTCCCAGAATATAGGAATTTCTTCTACGTGGCTGATTTTGTCTAGATCCTTACACAATCCTTCGTTCTGATCTGTCACACATTCGATTTCAGAATCATCAGAATGATCTATTATAATATAATTTACACCATGTTCGGCGAAGGCTATACGTAGACTGGCGATGAATATTTGGCGGCCCAATACAAAGGCACTAAATTTACCAACAAAAGGAATAAAATGAATTTTCATTCATGTTCACGTAATAAAGGCAGACGTTCATGTTATCGAGACTATACTGTATAACTAACTAACTACAGACAAGGGTACAACTGAGGATATCTAGCAAGCATGTAATACACTAGGGTGACAGAATAAAATAGACACCAGGTAAAGCGGTATAAATATGTAAACAGCTAAATTCTAAGAACGAATTAAGAACTTTCTCTTGTCATTAGGGTAGGGGTAGATGTATCGGAAGGAATTCGTCATAGTTTATTAGTATCGTTACAACTATGCCTCGCTTACAAGGTTCGAGTGATATTAGCGACTTCATCCGGGGTCGTATTATTGGCCAGAGTGAACGCGGCGCTTCGCAACGTGAAATAAGTAAATTTTTAAATATTCCGTTGTCCACAGTTAACCGTGTGATTACACAATTTAAACGCAAGGAAAAAACAACAGTGGAGCCGAGACCAGGTCGCGCCGGACCTTCTGAAAGAAGTAAAAGGGTGTTTGTGCGCGAAGTGTTAAGAGAACCGCGAAAAAGTACAGCTGATCTTGCGTTAACTTCACAGAAAAGTCAGCGCACCGTTCTGCGATACCTCCACAGTGTGGGGATGTATAAAAGGGTGGCAAAGAAAAAATCTCTCCTTACGGCGTTTCAAAAACGGCGGCGAATGGCTTGGGCAATCGAAATGCGAACGAAACCCGAAGAGTTTTGGCGGTCCGTAATTTTTTCAGACGAAAGCAGATACTGCCAATTCAGTAATAGTGGTCGTACGTGGGTATGGAGACGCTCGTCACAGCAACTGGACGACAAATTTTTGCGTCAAACGGTGAAATACGGCTGTGTGAACATCATGGTTTGGGGCGCGATATGGTATGGTGGAAGATCGCGATTAGTAATCTGCGACGGAAATATAAATGCGGCAAAATATATCCAAATATTAACAGAAGGACTACTACCGATATTCGACAACGCCATTTTATCTAAAGAAGACGCCACTTTTATGGAGGATGGAGCACCCTGCCACAAAGCAAGAACAACCACATGGAAAGAGGATCAGGGGATTCGGATTTTACTATGGCCAGGCCAATCACCAGACATGAATCCGATAGAGAATGTTTGGCACATAATCCAGACAAATATGGCGAAACGACCCCGAAAACCCAGCAATAAGGATGAACTCGTGGCAGCTGTTACAGAAAAGTGGTTAAATATTCCAGAAGACACCATTAACCATTTAATAGATTCTATGCCGCGACGACTCGCAGCACTTCACGCAAGTAAAGGTGGATCGACAAAATATTAGTCTAATTTAAACATTTTAAAATATTTTGTATATATAACGAGAATAGAATCTTTTTTTTAATTAATAGGTGCCTATTTTATTCTGTCAACCTAGTGTAGTTATTTATAACACAAATAAACATTAGTTCACTAATAAAAAGAAGCCAACAACATGAAATCGCAACTGATATCCAAATTTCGTTTAAAAGAAAATCTAGACAAAATTAAAATTGAGAAATTTTACGACGTTCAAAAACTATGGTAGATAACAGAAAAATTTCAACAGCAATCAATTCTACGAGCCCATTTTTAACTCGAAAAGCACAACAAAAATATTAAAATCGAAAATGTTATAAAGTAATGTTTCTTTTAGATTAAAATAAATTTAATTTATTTGAAAACGTCCGAATAAGCAAATACCTGCTGTAAATGACTTGAGTACACCTTAAGTGGCACTTTCTGTTAATTTACTTTGTCCAAATAAGGTTCAAAGAAACAAACAATTTCGATGTGTAAAAAAAAATAACCAATAATATATGTAGATTCTAGCGAACAACCTGCGTCTACTAGAAGGCAGGTTGTTCATACATCTGCCTTAATGCCATCTGCTTCACAGTTTAATTCAATGAGAAGTTTTCTAAGAACATGTTATATTTATTGATCGGCAACACGTGTACAGCTTTAATTTGAATCGAATTTACATGCAAATGCGATTAAAAAAATTACTTACTTGCGTTCTTATCAAATGTACAGGGACTGTTATCAACCAAAGCGAGTTGCAAATGTTTTAATGCTGATTGGTACTCTTGTGTGACTTTAAACATTAATCCTAATCGTAGATGGACTTCGTTGGCCCTTTGAAAACCTGGAGAGACATACAGTAACTGTTGGAATGCTTTTACAGCCCTGAAACAATAAGAAAGTGGTTAAGGAAATGGTCATATCCTCAAAGGGGAACATAAATTATTCATATTTTAAAACGCTTTTTATAACTCGTTATACAAGCATCATTTCATATCAATTGTATACAAGGTGTCCGAAAAGTTCTTTTAAAAATCTAAAGGATATAATAAAATAATGGAATAAATGTTTATTGTTTATCAAAATAGATGCTGTGGGAATTTATTTTTAAAAAATTATCTCTTCTAAATGTGTCCCGTTCTTTTGCTAGCACTTCTCTGAACACGAGGCAAAATTTTATCCGCAATTTCTCTTCAAATATTCTTTTTTAATTCATTCAGAAAATGAGGAGCATTGCAATATACCTTTGATTTAAGGTAGCCCCATTGGAAAAAATCCATTGGTGTCAAGTCTTTCTGGATCTAAATTTTCCAAGGAAATTTTCACGAACAACTGGTAAGGACACATTAGACGTCTGAGATGACACTTCATCTTGTTGGAATTAAGTGTTAGTTAAATTCATTAAAATCTTCCAAAGCTGACGTTAAATGATCGCCACATATTTACGGTTACTGTACGACCTCTGAGATTTTCAAAAAAGTGTGGCCCGGTAGATATTACAGTTCTAACAGTAGTCTCTGGCGAGTGAAGTGGCCTCCCATGTTTCTGTTTTGGATATGTTGAACTATAATAACGGCAGTTCTGCCTATTTACATGGCCATTCAGGTAAAAAAATGCGCCTCATCTGCGAAATTTTTGTAAAACTCGCGCACATTCTGCTCCTGTAAAGTGCTCCATAGAGACTAAATTCACAAGGACGGAGCTACCCCCTCCGTTCAATGAATATATTTGTGAAGTGAACAAAATAAATTAAAAACACCACTATAACGCTGCCATTATACTGTTATGAATAGAGTTCATATTTTGTATAAAAAATATAAATAAATTATTATTAAGTATAGTAAGTATATTCGATAACTGTCGAATTGTCTAATTAAGCATTTCGCAGACGCAGGATGTTAGAAGAAATACAAATTCAAAGCCTATAATTCATAAAAGAACCCTAAGTATATTGTATTCGAAAAATGAAAGATTAACGTATTGTGGTGGAAAATCTCAGGTTCTATACCTGTCGAATGCGTTCTTTTAATGGAAATAGCCAACTTTAAGACTGTATAAATATATTGAGAAACAAAATGTTTATATATATAGATCACTTTTTAATAGAATTTCTTTTAGATTTATAAATTATGAACAAAATACTAAATATAATTATAAAATACAATTATAAGTCTTTAATTTCGAAATCGTACTAACACTCACACGTACTATACCATATTCTAGATTACCTGGTCTTCGGCTTCCACCAATGTATCCGGAACTCCAAATCATTGAGAAAATATGAATACTTTTTGAAAATGGCGTACTTGCCATTTTTAAAATTTACGTGTTATTAATAACAAAAATTTAGGTGTTAGTGTAATGGGACGACGAAAACATTGCACACCAGAGAAAAGAGCGTTAATGTGCACCATGAAAGAGAAGAGCATATCAATTTTAGAAATATAATGAACATTAAATTGATCACGTAAATTAATACAAAATGCGATAAAGCGTATTCAGACGGAAAAAAAACTTGAGAAAACAGGAAACGGAAGATTAGGCCTCGTAAAACAACCTTACGACATGACAAGCTTATTCGTCGATTAAGTCAAGAACATTCTTTTCGTACGTCTACACAAATAAAAACGGAATTTTATAAACAATTTGATATTGATATTGATATATCGAGAAGAAGTGACAATAGTACATATCATTATAATATATTAACATTACAGTTTCTTAAGCAGTTATATTAGAAAATTAAGAGACTACTCAAATATCTCCGTTAAAACTTGTACTGGTACTACTTCAGATAAATTTGACGGTGTAGAAAAAATATACATACATTGAAAATAAAAACGTAATATTTACGCGTACAATTGCAGCATTTTCTCTGCGTAAAACTGCCAAGTCTAGTTATGAAACACCGAATCACTTAAATCAAAACGGCATTCGAAAATGTGGACACAATATTAATTACTTATAGATTACACAAAAAAAGTAAAATCAAAAGTCATGTAACTTACTTATTCAGCGAAAATATTGTGGAAAATTTGGCGAAAAATTATCCAAAACAAAAGTGCTCTACTTGACAGATGAAGTGAAATAAAGGTTAACAAAGAATGCTCTTCTAATCCGTCTATTATTTTATAGCTATTAGTATAACCAATATCAACAAAAAATACTGCTACCTCATTATTTCGGCAAACTGCTACTAGTTCAAGGTCGACACACATTCCGAATAAATTCCGATTTTTTTCGCTCTTTAGACGTGATTTCAAGACCGTTTCTTGGTTTCATGATCTTTTGTTGAAGGGGGAATAACGTGAAATCCCCGTTTATGAAAGAACGCCCGTAATTAGAAGAAACTTAGTCTCGTATCCTGATAAAAAGTTAATAGTACAGACGCAGATAAAAACGAAATATCTTTTCTAAAGTTCTAAATTTTCTTTAACCATTTTTAGTGCGATGTTATTATTATTATTACATCCTAATTGCAATCCTATTAATGAATCTAGACGTAAGTAATAAAGGAATTCATTATATTCAAAATCATATTGAAAACTATTGTGTTACCATTAATAAAATGTAAGTACAACATCAACTTTCATTCACCATGATATGTCGTAAAATTTGTAATACAGTCACATGTACTTAAACTCATACATCGATGTTTTATTTGTGAAACCACAACGTCAAAGGATTTCAACAATTTGGAGCAGATAAAACAGAAACCAATTAAACCAGAAACTTGAAATTTGGTCTTTCAATTCTCCATGCCAAAATACATCTTTTTGGAAGTCTCTTACGTGTGACGTATAACCATACAAAAATGGCAGGCTCGATAGGAAAAAGTAAATGTAGCTGACAGTAAAAGGAAAATTCAAGATCAATTTAGAATTGTAGTGGGTTTGTTGATTCCAAAGACCAAAGCGTGGATTTGGAAATACAAAGAATACCAGGAAGCCATGAAGATAAAGCAAAAATAATTGCAGGTGAGAGAAGACATTGAAAACGAAGCATCATCTTGCATATACGTTATTACAAATTTATGAATGAATACTAGAGTGACCTGATAAAACAGAACCTTTAATAACACTGGCTAAGAAATAAATTTCTTTTACTGGTAACTAAGATTTGACATTTATCACGTCACGTTAACTTTTTACTTGGCTTTCAAAGAGAATATACAAAATTTCCAACACTAGATTCAAAAACATGGGCCTCCCAGAATATCCTTAAATGTTGGAGAAAACAATATTGTAAGTGAACCCTTAGTCAACAGAGCAAAGTAATTTTTCCACCTTTTCACATCAAATTGGGTCCTATGAAACAATATGTTAAAGGTCTAGATATGATCTGATGATGAACGAAGCTCAGAAAGAAGATCGGACTTTATTCATTTTGGTCGCGAACAATTTTCTTGGAAGCTAGTGTAATCAATGCTTCGAAGATTTCACCGCCTAGGTTGTAACATAATTATAAAGCTTCATACCCTTAATAGTTTGATGAGTTTCCCGAAAATTTAGGTGCTACAATCGATAAACAAGGGGAGAGATTTTATCCAGATTTAAAAACCCTGGAAACTCGGTACCAATCAAGACAAGATGGCCGAGTAGTGTTGTAGTATTCAAAGACACTGCCAAATCAAAATACACAGCATAAAGTGCAGCAAACGACAATTTATTCCCTAATTTATTGTTTGTATTTTTACAACATGAGAAAAGGCTTTTGTTTCACAACTTTTTACCATCTCCGAAAGTTTATCAGTACTTTTTAAATGAACCCTGTATAAGTAGGACGAGTTATAAAGTTCGGAAAAGCTGTCTTGGGACCACTTATCTGCTTCGTAATCAAATTAATTCGGTCCAACCGTATTGCAAAATCTAAAGGTGTGTTAAGGATAGATACTGATAAATAATATTGTATAACAATCTAACAATACGAGATTCGTATGAAATGCACTTTGTTTGTTTGTTGTTGCGAAACAAAGCAATACAAAACAGGACGTAAAATAACGTAACTTACGGCTACTACTACACACTTCTAACGGGCGTTCCAGTTACAGTCCGTGTGTCGAACAACATCAGAGAAAACTTGCACAAATTTTATGGTTGAATTTCTATTAGATACACATGCAAACAAAACTTTACTGCTAGCCGTAGCTACACGTTATGCGGTTTTACTATAATACGACATGTTTGTAATTAATATTCGTCATTTGTTTGCGTTTGTTCGCCACGCGAATATAATATTAAACGTAAACTAACCGATAATTCACATTGTTTCATCATCTACCACTTCCTATACGAGAACTAATGAAAGAAATTATGATACATCGTCAAATTGAGTAGTTCCTAGCACGAGGAAAATCCTGGTTATAATAAGAAAGATCTGTTTAACGAGAAAAGGAAGCTGAACTATTGTGAGTCATGAAAAGTTTAGCCGTGACGTGTTTTATAAAAGAGGAAGTAATTTAAAACATTTTCCAAATGACACATACGTTTATTTGCTAAAAGATTACTGTAATAGAAAATAGCTTGTAAGCTAATTTAATAAACGTAATAAGATTGTGGATATTTAAACCTTACCAACGAAATCTAAAGGTATACGAAAAATTGAGGGATTTTTTTTTTCTTTAGTTACTTTATGTTTATTATAACTTTTTCTCTTGTATATACATATACAATAAGTCGTAAATGAATAAATGTTTTTTCTTACAATTGATTTATTTAAAGTTTTGAAGCAAGCGTCAAACTTTACATGAAGTAGGAAGTGTCTATACTATTATGAGCTGTAGTGTATATAGTTAAAAAATAGGGTATTATTGTGACTCTTTCTTTTGGGTGACATCGTTTTCAAAAAATAAAACGTAACAAATTCTATTTCAACAAAATTTAAAAACGGAAACGTTTCTGTATATAAATACGCTGGATACAGATATAAAAGAAGATAAAAATAGTACATTACGCTCACGTAGAATGTTATATATTGTTTTAGGTCACAGATAGTGTTCAAAATGATAATTTGCGATGAAGAATGTTAAAAAAAAAACAAACATACATATTTCTTTTATCTTATCTCGCATATGTTTTTGGGTAATGTTATTGCTGTCATACTTTGCTTGTGTTGAAATGTTTGTCTACAGATTGTATTTAATTAGGTACGTCTACATTTGCTAGTGAAGACGGAATAATTTGAAAAAAGAAACCGAATACACTCGTCGTGGTCTGTAGAAATATCCGTGTAAATACAATATTTGTAACGTATTAGTTGAAACTCGGATTTAAAAAGTAATAAAGATAAGGAACTGTACTTCCCGTTAAACAAGTCCTACGATAAACACCTCTGTAATACCATTAAATCAGACATAATAACACATATATGGCAAAAGAAAAATAGGTCATTTATTACGTGTTATAAAACTCGGTACAATGTATACACTCGTTTTAATAAATACCCGTACAAAACGTATGGGTGCTAATACACCAGGAAATTCTTGAGGAACCCCAATTTAAAGTGATAAATTTGAAGAGAATCGTACATAACGTTACCCACTTTAACCCACTAACGGATTATAGATATGAGGTATGGAAAATATAGGTCTCCCTGGCGTGCACAGATTTTACATATTTCAACCATCATTTGTGAAAACGCACGTGCAGTTTTCGCTTGTTCGCCTTTATCTTAACAACCGATCTAATGCGAATGCACAAGGTGTAAAGTAGATTGCTTAACGTTGTACGGACTGCTGATAAGTAATCATTTTGGGTAGTACAGGAAATAAACACTTATTTAATAATTTGTTCTGAATTTTAAATGTCTTTTATATTAAAGCTACGGTATAACAAGGCTACGTTGACGTATATGTATGTCGTACTTTAGAAAAATAGGGTAGATATGAGAGGGGTGATAAATCTGGAATCTTAATTTTTTTGTCAAATCAACCAACTTACGTGTTGCATTAAAAGGATATATCTTTATTGATGCTTCCTGTGTGGTAATTTTTGATTTCCTTATACATGTTAGAAATATACTACCGTCCAAAAGTTTGGAAGCAGCAATGGACATTCACAGTCACAGATACACTAAAAGTTTACTGTGATTACTAATGCAACATGAGTGACTGTCGCCAAATAAAAGTAAATTAATAATAACAAAATAATATTTATGCATTATTTAGCTTCTAGCTGGATAAGTAAGAAACACCAGGGTATATAGAGGACCAGACATGGGATCAGATTACTTTTTAGTAGTAGCAGTGATAGAAACATATAAAAACTGGAAAAAAAATCAAAAATACAACGAATTCAAATGAAAAAGTCTTTTAAAGTATATCTACTTGAAAAGGAAAGTATAAGAGGGCTCTACCAAGATAGATTGAACAAAAGATTAGTATGTACAGAAACAAAAGAAGATATAAACAAAGACAAGCAGTACAAAAAAATGGCATCTGAAGTCTTGGATAAAAAGAAGAAAGGATTAAAAATATGGTCAGACGAGTTGGAAGTAGCAGTGAAATGCAATACATTAACAACCTTACCAAAGTTAATCATGAAATTCCCAAGCATAGTAGAAATGTTGCCAAAGGTAACAAGACGATTAAAGAAAACCTTAAGAGACATCGTTTTAAGGACGATAGTGAGTTGCAAGTAGGTGTTGATAGAATATTTTGACGGGAAAACTTCTGATTATTTTTATAAGGGTATGTATAGACGTTAGGGGAAGAATAAAATTTGTTTATATTGTTCCAAGTTTCTATACCAGGCCGAGAATTTATGGTACCTACCTCGTATACACACTGTAAACTTATGTATACTGTTAGAACGTTATATTCTATTACTTTTGGTTTCAAGTCAGGTATTAAAAGTTAACCGTTAGACAAATTATGTCGTCGCTAGCAGTTGAGCGATTCTAAAACGAAGAGAGGAAAAAAGAAGTCTCAAAATATTATTAACGGTACATCAACACTATTAGCACATAACAAGACTCACAAGAATTATTCTTAATCTATGGAAATAGACGGCGATACTGGATATAATTAAGCATATCTTTCTCTGCAAGTTAGTTCTACTAAATCATTTGTATACATCGAGGTACAAAATTACTAATTCGTCGTAGCTTATTATTTCCTATTATATCGAGTTTCTTTTGTACGCTGAAAACAACCGGAATTAAGTGATGTTTTTAAATAAAGCCGACTTAATACAACATGCAACGGTCATTGATCAGTGTACTTACATGAACAATGTGGGTCGTATAAATAGGGCATTAACAATAAATGGGTTACGAAAGATACTCCACCACAGTGGCAACTGGCGAGGTAGGAAAGAAAAACAAAAAGAAGAAAAAAAAAAAGGAAGGACAGCTTTCTTCGAAGACAGGCGGATGAACACAAGTACATGTATGGTATATGATGGTACTGAACTTGGTTATGTCTAGATAAATATCATGTACGGAAGCAGATGGAACTAACCAGCTGTTAATGCAGCTGTACAGGTGAACTTACCTCATCGGGAACAATGGCCGACCTGACAAAGATGTTTTTTTCTAACAAAGCGTCTTTTTAGGTCTTCGAGATTGTACTCGCCGAGCGAATATACGTTTGGACAGGTAGTCTAGCGGTCATTGACATGTCCCTCCAAGGTTACAGACTGCCACCAAGCGGAGCCGATAGTAGAGACCCCCTCGACATCTACAGTTCTAAACTCTAATCTGAATATTCCTCATAGTCCGTTGTGTTCGTCGCCACGTTTAACTTGCCTGACCTGCCGCAAATGCATGCAATTCATTTTACCGAAAGCGCGTTTTGCAAGCTATATCGGCAGATACGTACAATGCCGTGCAAAAATAACGTCTCCTTTTCTTTTCGATTGAATCGAAAGTACGTTTCTAACGTCTACCGAATTAGGGTTATGCTATTTTCAGTATCAGCAGCAGGTAAAAATTATTCACACACTCACCTATGTTTGAATACCTTCCGATTTCATTAATCCACTGATCTTATTTTTCGCAATAATGAATTCAAAAAGTCTACTAAGATTGATTACGTTGTTCTTAATTACCGTTAGTTTTTAAAATGAACTACCCTTTAAAAAGGCACCTCCACTCAAAGGATAAAATGCTCTTAATTATTTCCCTACAGAAAAAAAAATGTTACCACATCTTCAGCGGGACTCGAACCTACGATTCTTTGGGCGTCCAGAAGTAGACTTTTATCACTACGCGACCAAGCCTCATATAATCATTATTAAGAACAACAATAGCAATAACAAAAAGCTAATTGTACAATTATAATAACTAAATAAATAGTATAATCCGTAGAAGGTGTTCAAATTGCTATCTATTATTATGCATATAAAATAAGAAGCGTTTTCGTACTCCATTTGTAAACGTTTATTGCAGACTGAACAACTGCTTCAACACTTCACTGGGGTTACGACAGAAACAATTATATTCGTTCGAAAGACGAAGTACTTCTCCAGTAGTTTGGGTATGATGCTTAATGCCAAAGCGACTATCAATTTATAATACTACAATTTCATGAAATAGTTTATTTTTAACCGCAAGGTAGAGTTTGCATGACATATTAGACAGGTTCTTTATGATACCAGTAAATTTGTTCGGAAAAATATCGTAGTTTGCCGAAAAACAACTTATAGTACCACTGAAAAGAAAATTACTATGAACTTGCATTCGTTTACACGAACAGCACTGTACTATTAAGTGATTATGATTTCATAGATAAATACAAGTAGCACTTGCAATCTCAGAATGGGTTCTCCGTATTTCAGTTTCAACATATGTCCGGGTATTTATTCCTTAGTATAACGAGTCAATGATAATGCTGTAATCTTTGGAAATATACTGGAAATAATGACAATATGTTTCTCAAATTTTGACGCACGTTATTGAGAGGTCATGGCATTCACGAATATTGACTTCGATATTTCAAATGGAATATCCTCGATATTATAGATTCCTTAATATTTTTCTAAAAAATTTTATAAACAGAGATTAACTTACATATCAAAAGTATTATACAAGATGCTCGACAAGTTCGTCTTTTTGAAAATGTCTATATATTCTATTCGAAAAAATACGGGGGTAAAAATATATTCCACATTCTATACCTAAATTCACTGGTTTCCGAATTATTAAAAACAAAATCGTGAGATCGATTATCTATTATCGATAAATAATTAGAATTGACAAGGTTCGTTTTGTTTTGCTAATGTTAATTAACAGTAACATACGCTCTCTGTCCATTTTATTAGTCACTTACAAATTTAAGCTTTTGTATGTTTCCAACATGATAATTTACGAGTACAAGCATAAAATTTAATAGGGTTTATAATACATATCTAAATACTTTCCCTAAATATCTTTCTAAGAAATTGAGAAAGTGACACTTAATGACCCCTTGCTTATTATTATCCCCCTCATGAATCATTCTGTACTGTATAGAAGATTGGTAGTAACAAGATTGAAAGACATAGTAATTCGTAGAATATTGTTTGGATCGAATACTATCGTAGAAAGAATATTTATCTGTTTATGTAACAAGGTATTTTCCCAGTAACGTATAGTAACGTATCCTACAAGCACCAACTGAAAACCGAGGTTTATCTGCTAAAGAAATAGGAAATGTAATGTCTCAACAAGGAGTGTAAACATCCACGCGTACAGTACGTAGACGATTGTACGAAGCCGGATCAAAACGACAGACGCCCCTTGAAAAAGCCAAGATGAATACCGCTGATGAACCGAGCACGTTACGAATGAGCAAAATTGAAGATTAGCAAAAGGTAAGACAAATGAATATGTAAATCAGGCAAAATTTCTTTGAACAACGTCTTTTCATTAACGATCGTATTCAGGGATGAGTCAAAACTAGAAGCCATGACCGACAGAGCCCAATTTGTTAGACGACATTCATCTGAACGGTTTGGTGAAGTTAGTGTACTCAAAACGGTAAAACACTCTCCATCGATTATGGTATGGTCCTGTATATCAGTCGAAGGTCCTGGATCACTGTATTTTTGCCAAGGAACCATGAATCAACACTAATATAAGCGACTATTGGAGGATATCTTGATGCCATATGTTAATAATTTAGATCCAAATGAAGGCTCTTACATATTCATCCCACATGGCCAAATCCATCTGAAGTTTTTTTGGAAACCCACCTTGGCCGGGAAATTCTCCCGACCTCAATGCAATTGAGAACGTATGGAGTGTTCTAAAATCACGCGTGTATTCGAGAAGAAACACTACAAAGGGGCAATTAGTAAGAAATATTGAAGACGTGTACCATACCATTAACGCTTTCACAGACAGTATATAAGCCAAAGAAGGCATTACAAATATTAGCTATATAGTCGTAACGATGTCTTTAAACAATTCTAAATAAACTTATGCTTGTACAACACGTTTCTCATTATATATTTCAACAAAATTGCTAATTTAGTGAGTAGCCCTAATAAATTAGACAAGGATTGTAATATACGTTTTATAAGAAACACATATATAATAAAACGCTCGCAATTTTCATTTGCCTGCAGCCCAACAAGTATTATTCCCTTAGTAAATCAATACGAACAACTCGGTACTCTACCCCAATTCAATAGCCTGGGTTTATCCTCCCCCCGATGTTCTCCTCCTGTGAATGGTGGTACGGACTCGGTCCTTCCGAAAGCGTCATCACCGCGCGGCAAAATAAATACGATACAATAATAGGTTGTTTTTTTCGAGGCCTACGCAGAAAGTCTCACGTAGACACTCCATGGTTTATATGTATCAAGGCAGTAACAGCGCAGGACACCCTTTCTTTCTCTTATTATTATTTTTTTGCATCTATAATGCACCCTCTCTTATTTCATAGATGAAGAGAAAGGGTTGATGTTAACATCTGGTCATCTGATTTGGTTTCCGTTTTATAATACTAGTTTGGTTTTTTTACTTTAACCTTTATCGAGATTGATCTCGAAGGTGCATGGAAGATTTTGTAACAGTCATTTGGGGTAACATAACATCATTTCCATTATGAGGACAGATATTTTCTGCAAATAACATTTTAAAATTTATCAAATCTACATCATCAACGAGATTAGTTATGGTTTTGGTCCGTTCAAAATAGATCATAACCATAGTTACTAAATAAGATTTAATAGAATTTTAAGTGACTTTTGGTATTTGAGGAATATCAATATGAAACGATTTTATTACTTAGAACTACTTTAAAAATATTTAGGGAATATTATACTAGTATTCTTAGAATGGCATTTACAATCTAATGTTGATAGTATATAAGTAGATTTGTGTGTTTTGCACGCGATAATTTACAAATACAAGTATAAAATTCATGAATAGGGTTTACAATAGCTATCTAAATACGTTCCCTAAATATCTTTCTAAGAAATTGAGAAAGTGCCACTTAGTGACATCTTGCCTAAGATTACCCCCTTCATGAATCACTGTACTGTATAGAAGATGGCTAGAAACAATATTAAAAGACAGGAAGTAGGCAAGAGATTGTTAATTTGCACTTTCTCAATTTCTTAGAAAGATATTTAGGGAAAGTATTTAGATGGGTATTGCAAACCCTATTCATGAATTTTATACTTGTATTTGTAAATTATCGCGTTGGAAATAGACAAAAGCTTAAACACTGTATGTGTAACCAAATTTTCATTAATGTATTTTCAAAGTTTTGTATGTCATAATATGGGACAACTTGGAAAGATAAACATATACCATAATCTGGGACAGAGGAAGGATAATAATATGTTTTTAATTACAATATATTATTTCGTCAATAAAACATTTGAAGTTATTAAGTTTTCCGCAAACATTATTTGTGTAGTTTATTTTATTTTATATAGTTCGATGAAACTTATGAACGGTAGTGTACCTTTCTATTAGGTCTAAATCTAATTCATCTATGGAAAATCCAAGGAGTAATCGTTTTGATTTAGAAATAGGAAATGCGGTTTAGATAAATCACAGCATTCCTATTTATAAATATTCTTACTAATCAGCTTATTCGATTGTTGAGTTCCTTGATAGACGGTGTATATTTGACAGTTCATTCTTCAAATGCGTAGTAGGCTATAAACCCCATGTGTTAAATTTTCAAATCACGTACACTCAACTTAAAGGCACGCAGACTCCAAGACATTAAGGACATTCAAGCAAACGTGACAAAAGAATTAAACACCACGTCAGAAACATTTTGTTACCGACATTATCCATTTAAAAGCGATTGCTCCCTAAACCCTCGATCGCTGACGTAAGATAATTGCTACAGTTAGAGATAAACGAAAGAAATTGCATCCGCATTAACATCTATTTAGCCTGGCAAGGATATTAACCCTAAATATTTTATTAGAGTTGTCCCTAAATCTATTTATGTTCATCGTTAATTTATATTTTATATAATCGAAACGATTAAGAGAAATTGTACAAATATATGAAGGTAAAGATAACATTTTCTATATTTATCCCATCAATTTAAAAGAGAAAATCATTTTTAAGATAAAAATACTCTATAAAGCTGTCGTAATCTGATACGATCTCACGATACAAGCGAGCACTTCCATACGTTATATTAGAGGATTTATACGATGAAAAAAAAAAAATAAATATATAAAAGAAAATCCCCTTAAAACTTATTTCAGCTCAAGCAGAAAGTTCAACGTTCCAAAAGTTGAAGGTTTTGACGTGGAAATATTTGCCTCTTCCTTATTTTTCCTTTTTTCGTCGTATCAAACGAGATACTCCCTCAAATTCAACGGGCAGAAAATTGAGAAGCACGTCAATATCTGTGTAAAGTGCGTGAGATTTATAGGAAAAAAATAAATTACGTTTCTTCTTTAATATATGTAAATATCGAATAAAAATGTATGAGTTTATAGTTTACGCTGTTCAAAGATAGGTGTGTTAATATAAAAATCGTGAAACATTTGAAATTATTATAGAAAGGAGATTTATATTTTATATTTTAATAAATATTTATCATTTTTTTAAAGCAGCACTTTCACTTTCAATCTGACTTTTATTGCTTACAATTAATGTAGGAATTCTTCAAACTACTATAGAGACTCTAAACTGAGAAACATAAAAATTCTTTTTAACTTGTATTCATTCAAATAATTTTAGTTTAAATTAAAATCAATACATCTACAGTATGAATGACAAATACCTTGAAATTTCATATTTTAGTCTCAGTTTTACGTATCTTTATGTCAAATATGGGAAAGTATAGATTACTGCTATTACCAAACAGCTCTAATCCTTAGTTTAACAACTGAAGAACTCTTTAACAACTGTAGATGACGACAGACCGTCAGCCAATAGAACTGGCTACAGAATTAAGAAAAATATGAAAGTAGGAAACTGGAAAATGAATGTAATTATTGTACAGGAACTAATGGGTTTGCAGACTCAGAAAAGGCATTACAGCAAAACATGAAGATACTCAGAAGAACTAATAAAGATAAACAAACACATTGATAACAGCGGTAGAAGAAAAACAACAACATCAAAATCGAAGGAAAAGCCTTGGAACAAGTTAAAAATTACAGTTACTTAAGAACAATCATTGAAAACAACGGGAGAATAGAGAAAGAAATAAATGAGAGAATAAGGATATCCGCAAAGAAATATATTTTTAGATAAAAAAGAAATACCAAAACAAATGAAGACAGAAGTGTATAAGAGTAGTCAGACCAGCACTAACATATGGCAGCGCGTTATGGACAACCACGAATAGACTTAAAAGGAAAGTCAGGCCATGGAAATGAGATTCTTAAGGAGAATAAAAGTAACAAGGAGAGACAAAATCAGAAACACGGCAAAATACACAGCAGAAAGTGCAGCAAACGAAAATTTATTCCCTGATTAGTAGATTATTAGTATGATTTTCGAATTTAGCAAGTCTCATAGAAGTTGGGCAGTGGTATTTAACAAAAGCCTGCATGACATCACTGCCCTGGTCTGGGAACAGTCCTGATGTAAATCCTATAGGAAATTGTTGGTTCATGGTTTCGAAGGCAGTAGCAAAGTATAGCCCAAAAATAGCAGCAATTGGTTTCTACCAACAGCTGCTTTAGAAAAGTCTGGCATGAAAACATAAGTTTGCTCTATCTTCAAAATTTGGCGAATCTAATACCAAAGAGGTTAGAAGCCGTTATTATAAGTAATTGTGGTCCAACCTATCACAATAAAAAGGCAGATTTGATAAGTAAATTACGAAGTTAATAAGTTTTCAAATTATACATTTTATTTCTTTAATCTCATCTCATAACTATGAAATAAGAATTATGTATTATAACCCTGCATCTAAATCACATTACCTTCATAGAAATATGTACAAGTCAAAGAGTTTTAGTAACCATGCTTATACTTATACGTTTCAGGTATTCATATCCATGTATACAACTTGAGATTTGCCTCTTTAGACTTTTACCATTTGATAATTACATTCTAAAGTTTTTCACAAAATTATCAAATTCTTCAAACACGATTATTAAATGAACTACTATTATACTTTGAACAATATTAATGCAATCAATTATACGTAATTTATTTAAATATTCGAGTGGTTTGAACATTTCCATATATAAAAACTTAATTGGGACAACCAATTATTAGTTGAACAATTAAATCTTTTCATCTCTGTGTGGCAGATATCAAATAAGCTATCTTACTGGTATTATACAATTCGTAATCCAGGTGTCAGTCTTATCGCAATCCTATATCATTTTCCGCGTAAAACACGTCCAAATTTTATGAATGGGTCATGACGTAGATTTTCGTTACGAAAACCTCAACTCTGTCGTTATTTTGGGTTAGATAAGCATACCTGTTGCGTTTTTCTAGTAAAACGTTATCAAAACCATAGATTATACGGAGTTACTACACGATACCAGCGGTAACCGGTTCTTATTCCAGTTTTTCTGAACATTTTGGGCAACGCATTGGGAAAGGTATTTCAATAAAATCTATTAGGAAAACCATATCCCAAATTATTGCGAAACATAGTAAGATAATGGGGAACTGTTTTAAGGATATCAAAAGATGCGGAAGAAATTTTATGAATGGGCGTCTTATGTTTTTGTTGTGAATAACACGAGATTCTCGTAATTCCTTTTTTTATTTAAGAACAATTACGCTAGAACAGCTCTGATGTAACGCAAAAAAAAACCGATAACGCCAAGCAAGTCAAACAAGTTGACCGATAAGGTTTTATCGTGATCAGAGCAAAAAAAACTATAGAAAAGGAATATTGTGTTAATGAAGGCACAGATAAAGTACACTCTGACGCGGATAAATGACACATTTACCATACTATCATTGTTATTGTTGTTATATAAACTGTGTCGGCCAGAATGAGCATCATATCAACACAGGCATTTAAAAAAAGTGACGTCACAGGTCGTGGAGGTAACGTGAGATATGTCATTGGCATCATGGCGGATGCTTCATTCGGAACACTAAACATCCGGGCCGGTAAGCGGGTTGCAGCATTCATAGGGGTTAATTTCCAGGAAATAGTAAATAAACCAATTTTTTGGATTATCTTTGACTTACCATCAAATTTTTCATTGAGGATGTCGTCGAGATGGGCCAGAATTCTCTGTCATGAACACATCATTTCCAAAATCACGAGTTTTCGAAAAGAGAAGTCCTGTTTTATCTATTTCTCTGGGAGTACTCACTTTTCATAGGAAATCGGAATAACGAAACGAGAAATTATTGAGATACGAAGGCTGCAGGAAGTAAAGCACTTGATGATTGGCAGTAAATACTATCACACACTACTACGCGTAAATAATAATAAATAAACAAAAAAAGTCGAAATGTTTTTCCCGCACCACCACGCACCAAACTCTAGCGCACCTCAGTTCCTACTGAAATGAAATCCCCTTAAAATACAACGTCGGACGGCGGCCTATTCGGATAATAACAAGGTTTGGGGTGGGATATACTTGGAATCTGTACTTTAGGTACGTCATGGATAAGGTTCAATATCGTTAGAATGCATTCGATCGGGACGGTTCGTTGTACGATGAGAGCGCAGGCCTAGGAAGCGGGGATATGACGGTGTACGGGTCTACGGGGTCTACGTTTCTATACCCATGCCTCGCAACCGGACAGGCAATGTCCTTTGTTCAATTGCACTTGCACAAATATTACGCAATCCGCCCAAGACCGCTCAGCGGCTCGCACACGTATTATCGATACCTGTCGTACCGCGGACGCGAGGACTATCAACTCTGACTCGCTTTCCTGAGAGAGATACACTCACACACAACACATTTGTTATGACATACTCGAAGCGAACGTGACGATCGCAAATTGCTTAACGGCCCAAAATATACGACGCAGGATCTTTCTTTCCGATTCTTTCCTTCGAAAACTTTTATCTTTCTAGGCCAACTGTATCACGTAGCACATTCTAGTCCTCACAAATAACGATGACATGTTACCATCGCAACACCAAAACGTTTCTTTGCGATTCTCTTTTAAATCGAAATTCTGTTCACTATGAAAACCATTGTACCGATTAAATTAAAGTTAATTTAATGATCTAATAATGTTGCTAAATGCAAACTGTGTAAATATACTGTTTATTATACCAGAGAATTTTAATTAAGAGCGAGAGGCTAGAGAGAGGAATGATAGAGATGATTAAGGCATTGTATATAAACAACACGAATAATGTCAGAATTTCCAACGCAGAATCACAAATTGGATTAAAGCTGCTATATTAATAGATGATGCTATTAAAAAAAGCCCAACAAAAAGGAAAAACTATGAAAGTAGGAAACTGGAAAATGAATGCAATTGATGCAGATGACATGGTATTGATAGCAGACTCAGAAAAGACATTACAGCAAAGCTTAAAGATATATCTAGAAGACTAACTAACGAAGATAAACATGGAGATAAACACAATGATAATAGCGACAAAAGAAAAAAAAAACATAACATCAAAATCGAAGGAACAGCCTTGGAACAAGTTAAAAGTTACAATTACTTAAGAACAACCATTGAAGACAGCGGGAGAATGGAGAAAGAAATAAATGAAAGGATACGGAAATCCGCAAAAATATATAATTAAGAAATTCATTTTTAGCTAAAAAAGAAATAATCATAGAGGACAGATAACAGGGTTGGATTGAACATCTACATAAACTAGAAGAAAATCCAATAACAAAGATGATTTTTGAAGCCAAAACAAAGGGCAAAAACAGAATGGGTAGACCCTGAAACACCTGGAAACAACAAATGTATAGAACATTAGAAAAAAGAAGTATATATATTTCAATAAATAATTTAACTTTATATCACTAAAAACTTAATCAATTTCAAATGCAATTTATCAGGGATGATAAATAATAATAACAATGAATTGCAACAACCACATTATAACCCCATTACTTTTTATCTTTCAATTAAAATATCAAATTAAAGAGAAATAAAATAATTCAATCAACTAACAAGTTGAATTGTAAATATGCAATCTGTATTCTATCGTCTGCTTAGAAATGCTTTCGAATATCGTATCTTCGTTAAAAATGATATGCTAGTCCGGTATTTTGTTTATACGAAAAGGCGTAAGATCCAAGGTTAGAAATATTTTAGGATATTCTACACATCACACGCTCGAGCGTAGTGTGTAGTAACTTTTGGATTTGTAAACAAATCAAAATTTTAGTTAGCTGAAAATTCCTAAGGTTTAATATCTTTTCTCAATGCTAATTTTAATATTCGTATAGTTGGTTTTAAAGTAAATTTTAACCTGTTCCCAACGGTACCTTTTCCTTTTTTTTACAACATTTCTTATTAGAATTAGAAAGTTTCCTTTTTCAAACGATTTTCCATGCATAAAATCTCCCTATTCTAAAACTGACAAAAGCTTTAGACCCTGCTTACTTCTTATTTGAAAAAAAAAAAAGGTTAACAATGTTGCCTGGGTTTAAAGAGGATATATATTCAATTGCAGGACTAAGAATCCATAAAATTGGTATTAACAAAACCAAGTTATTTCTATGGCGAGGCCTATCGACCGTTCAAAGATTTACAGTTGACCTTGAACAAAGTGAAGATTAAAATTGTTTCGCAGAAGACACAGTGTACGTTTAGTTTTAAAATGATAAATACGAGATGATTTCTTCGTTTAATAAGGGTGAAATGGGGAATTTCTTTCTGAAATATATAATTTTATATCTACCCAATCCTGTTTGGGGATAATTTCTTTTCTTTTTTATTTTATATTGTTATTAAAGGCAGGATTGGCAAAATTACAATATACCTGGGGCGGGTATACCCAGGTAAAAATAATTTAGGGGTCCGTATGACCACTAGCGATTATACAAAGTAGAAGATCGTAAACACATAGGTTGTTTAAAGTTTTATACCAAGTTGAGATTAAAGAAGAAATTTCATCAAATACACTCACGGAAATTTCTATAGTTCCATATGAATTTTTGAATAGAATATTCGGTTTTCTTAATATCTTCGGCAAATTATGTATCGAAGTTAATGCTAAACTATAAAAAATATTATAATTTATACAGGCAATATTTAAATCGGAGTAGCCAAATTTCTAGAGGTCCGTAGAATTAAATAGAGAACCTACGAAATTAGGCATTACTTTTCAGCGTAAGGAAGCTTCTAAACATCTTCAAAAGTATATTTATTGTTAAATATATACACTACCGCTCAAAAGTGTATAGGCACTCTAACTGACAGCAAAAATGTTAATAATATTTATTTTTTATGTACAGATACACGTACATGAATAAAAATATATTAAATAAATGTGAAAATTAAAACGTTTAATTTAAATTTTGCTTTAATCTATGTGACATCCTCTTGATTTAATAATTGCAGCACACAATCGAGGTATTCTCGCAATAAGTTTTGCCAGAGTTTCTTGTGTTATTGAGGTCCAACTCGATTGCAATTTGTTCCACACGTCAGTAGCTGATGTCGGAGCCGATTTCCGTACTTCCCGATCTAGTTCTTCCCATAGTAACTCGATTAGATTCAAGTCGGGGGTCTGGGGAGGCCATTCCATAATTTTGAGAGTTCCTCCTTCTTCTAATTATTTAAACATTTAAACATTATTACCTACAATCTAACAGATGACTAAATTTACCCAGTAAATTTAGAGGGATTGTTATTGTAATTGCACCGCAATAAACAGTTTATGGTAATCCGACCAAGTGCAGGTAAATGATAGTAAACCTTATGCGATATAATGGGTGTTTATCTTACTGAACCACATTTTAAATATTTCATTTTATTATAATGTTTTTTTGGTAAACATAATACTATATGAATAATCCATGAAAACAGGGGTGCCTAAACACTTTTGAGCGGTAGTGTATATATTATCGAAGTATACAGTGGCGGCCATATAAGTAGCACAGGTAGACTTGTGAAATTTCGCTGTTTAGAGTTACCATTATTGTAAATATTCTCTGTACAAAATATAATATTTTTTTTAATGTTAAACATTAACTTCGGTGTATAATTTGCTAAAGATATTAAGAAAAGTTCATATGGAACTGTAGAAATTTCGCTGAGTGTATTACATCACTCTAATCTTATGCGTTGTATAAATAAGTGAGCTTCGTATTTCAAAATGGACAAAGGGAGAAGACACGCCATGCTTAGAAACTTTGTTTTAAAAATGAAAGAAATAAAAATAGAATAAACAGACCAAAGGAGGTGTATTTTAGGAATCTGTGACCTGAATACTAGAGAGGCGAACTTTTGTTTATAAACAGGATATGGTTGATAAAATAAATGTTACTCGTTTCATTTTATGAAACTCCCCAAAAAAAAAACCTATCTATAACCGTACGCACGTGGGCTGTCAGGGTGTTATAATTAAAGAGATAGTCAATAGGTGTTTTCATAGCAGCGAAAATAGCAGGTGATGATAATAAATTAATTAGAGCTTTTGGTGGTTTCAAAATAGAAGGATATTCGTTTGGAAATACGGGATTAATTTTAGCTCAGTCATTTAAGCCAAGTAGACGTTGACTTTATTTTGACCACCCAATATCGCATTTTTAAATAATCGAGTGAAAACAATGTGCTTATTTTGGTAGCAATCAGTGGAACAGCACGCTATTAGCTTGACATTTTTATATCCCTCTTAAAATATATAACACTAAATGTGCTTTTAGTATCAAACCTACAATGGTCCTCAAACATTACATTGAACGGAATTTTAAATCAGTATCCTCCCAACTACGCCTTTTAAAGTCGCACTGATATAATATTCTGTAAGATTTATAAGCAAAGCTCGGATACATGTCAGAATAACAGGTGAAGATTAAAATTGTTTCACAGAAGACACAGTGTATGTTTAGTTTTAAAATGATAAATACGAGATGATTTCTTCGTTTAATAAGGGTGAAATGGGGAATTTCTTTCTGAAATATATAGTTTTATATCTACCCAATCCTGTTTGGGGTAATTTCTTTTCTTTTTTATTTTATATTGTTATTAAAGGCAGGATTGGCAAAATTACAATATACCTGGGGCGGGTATACCCAGGTAAAAATAATTTAGGCGTCCGTATGAAGTGGTAGAAACCATTTCTATGTCGTTGTTCATTGTTAGTGATTGACTATCAGAGGAAAATTCCAGGACCGGACTTAGAAGTAATAAGATATTACATACGTATAGATGTAAAAGTAGTAAATTATTATTATTAATATCATTATAAAAAGTTGTTGTACAAGATTTAAAAAATCGAATGATCCTAAAGCTAATAATGGCGATTTAAATTTTAATTATGCGCAAAATTCTTTTGTATATTCCTTGATCTATAATTTTAAAAGCAAAAATACCAGGGAGTGCCCTAGGAAATTTGAAATGTACGCAGTAACAGCTGTCTTTAGCTAAAACAAACGCTCATTATGTATTTCAAATTAACTTAAAAAAATGAAGATGACTGATTGGGGTTTACGGGAATCTATTCTATGGATTCGACTTTATCATATTACGAGGAAAAGTCAGTAAGTAGATCACAAAGTAAGTTAAATGGAAGCAACATCCTGGTATGTATCCAGACAACCAAATGCTCTAAATCCAATGTCTTCACTCCTGAAGTTAATAAACCTCTTCCTAGATTTATGCGTTAAGTATTTTAGAATTTATTTCGTATATAACACATTTATATTCACAAATACATTGGCAGAACTGAAATGGGGTGTGTATGTCACCAGCTATTGATTATAATTCCAAAATAAAATTCAGGTACGTGAATATTACAGCTTTAACAAAAGAAAACTAATCCATATAAAGTAGCTGTGGTTGAACAATTATTTCCACAAGATCTTAATGGACGAATGTAACACTGCCAGTAGTTCTTTAATATCAACAACGATGAGGTTTAAAAGAAGACATTCTTTACTGATAAAGCTTGGTTCTGCTAACTCCCAGAATTATATAACTGACTAATTGAGAATCCACATGCTTTTGTTCAAACAACTTTAGATCCAATTAAAATCGGTGTGTGGATAACAGTGTCTCGATGACGAATTGTAGAACAAAGTTTCATACAAATAATTTTGAACCATTTTCTAAATCAGGTAAATGTAGAGTGCAGTGCAGGAATATGGCCAATTGTGAACTTGGTTAATTTCAATATAAATTCTTCGGGTGTACCAACACAATTGATACTTTTCAATCACACTGTATACATACATATATTTGGTAGAAAGTAATATTTTTTTGAGTTTCCTAAGGATGAAAGGTATATTTGGTGATCAAGTTTTGATCAATTTTATTTTGATTTTAATTCAACAACAAAAAGAGACATAAGTTCGATGCAATGCAAAAATGCGCTTTTCTACCCTACCTTCAAAAAGGAAGACCTCACCTCCTATACAATATCGGTGCTCGTGCAATGTAACGTAAGAAAGTGATAAATATACAAAATGCGACGTAATATAAGCAACGTAAATCGCATGCTTACGTCATAGAATCGTATTTGGTGGTTCGGCAGATGCAAGAGTCAGGGCTACATGCGCACAGAAGAAGATGGCACGAGACTGAAGGAGAGAGATAGCGCCAGATCTAAAGCGGTATGCTCATCAGCGCCAGCAGGCACAAGGCACACTCTTAATAGTTGTTGCAACATGCGGGTTCAATATACTATTGACGTCATAATACATGAATTTATACCGGGTTTGGAGATGTAAACAACATCGCAAAGATCGAAATGAGAAGGTACATTGGACGATAACACAACAGAAAAAAGCAATGTGTAAAAATATGAATATGCGCCGTGCTTTAAAATCCACTAGGTCATCATTGTTCAGCAATAATATAAAAAAGAAAGTTTTTATCTGTAAACACAAATATTTTAAAAATAAATTTATCCATACAAGTTAAAATTGCGACCTATTTCTAGAGAAATTCGTAAATTAGAAACCATAACAAATACAACTAATTGAAACATATCACTCCATAAATAATGTTAAAACATCTATTTTCTGCAACTTTCAAAAACGTATTAAATTTTTTTTTCAGTATGGGAATTTTTAACGGTTAAACGTCTATTTTCGCTTATTTTGGAATATGAAAAATTTTCCGAACGTAAATATACGGCACGTTTCTACATTAAAATATGATATTGGAAAAGGGACATTGAAACAAGCTTTTTCAGTTGAATTAAATATTTAGTTTTTCAAAAATCAAAAACATGTTGAAATTGTTGAATCCCGCGAAAAATATTTAACTGGAATTGAGGTATTGTTGTGTACAGGAGTGTATTCTCAACGCACAATTGCAAAGAAAGAAAAGGTCCACTGCAAGTGCCAGAAGAGCGTTTTACAGCATGAAAAGGATCACTACTAATCGAGATCATCGACGTATCCTGCAAATAGCAACTGAAAACCGAGGTTTATCCGCAAAAGAAATAGGAAATGTAATGTCTCAACAAGGAGTGTAAATATCCACGCGTACAGTATGTAGGTGATTGTACAAAGCCGGATTAAAATGTAGACGCCCCTTGAAGAAGCAAAGATTAACACCGATGATGAAGCGATAATGTTATGAATGGGCAAAACGTAAGACAAAATAACTTAAATGAATATGTAAATCAAGCAACATTTCTTTGTTTGGACAGTCTCTTCGTTAAGGATCGTATTCAGCGATGAGTTAGAACTAGAAGTCATGACCCAATTTGTTAGACGACGTCTATCTGAACGGTTTGGTGGAGTTAGTGTACTCAAAACGGTAAAACACCTTCCTTCCATTATGGTATGGCCCTGTATACCAGTCGAAGGTCCTGGACCACTGTACTTATGCCAAGACACCATGAATCAACACCAATATAAGCGTATATTAGAGGATGTTTTGATGCCATATGCCAATGATTTAGATCCGAATAAAGGCCCTAACACATTCATGCACGATAAGGCATCACGCCACATGGCCAAATCCGTCTAAACTTTTTTGGAAATGCACGATTTGGCAGTGTTACCTAGGCCGGGAAATTCTTCCGACCTCAATGCAATTGAGAACGTGTGGAGTGTTCTAAAATCACGCGTGTATTCGAGAAAAAACACTACAAAGGGGCAATTAGTAAGAAATATTGAAGATGTGTACCATACCATTAACACTTGCATAGACAGTATGCCAAAAAGAATAAGACCCAAGTATAAAATCCAAAAGAGACACTACAAATATTAGTTATATAGTTGTGAGGATGTATATAAACAGTTCTAAATAAACTTATGCTTGTACAATACGTTTTTTATTATATATTTTAACAAAATCACTATTTCACGAAGTCGCTCTGATAAATTGGACAGGGACTGAATATTTACTATTATAATAAATGACGTCTTAAGGTTATTGCTTCAGTCCATTACTAAAATACAGTCAATACCGATATTTCAAATAAATATCCTTAATAACTTAAATAATTTCCTATTACATAAGTATCCCACTGAAAAAATAAAATAAAGAATTATTAACTTTAAATTTCAATCCTAATATTTCAGATGCACCAACACAATTAGTACTCTTTGATCACACTGTAATTAATGAATGTACAATACATTAGATTACATGTCTTGTAACATTTCACTTGAACTTAAGCAGCGAGAGTAAAGGAAAAGGTCTGAAATAAATGAAATACTTTTCTTCAATGAGACAGCTGTTCAAATCCTGTTTTATTTACCTCGCTAAATATTGATTTTAGATACGTATTACAAAACGAGGTCAAAAGCACATTGTAAAGAAATACCTCTCAATAGAGTGGATAAAGGGCCTTGCTATTGAAGAGTCTTTAGGGAATACAACTGAACATGAAAACTCAGTTTTTCCCAGACAAAACAAATAAAGTCATTTCCTTGAGACGCACTTATCTCTAGCTTGAAAATTACGCCATAAATTCTTTTACAATTTGTTATATTTATGCTAATTTTAAATTTCTCTCCGCACGTGTTTACATCCTGTTATAAACTAAGCAAACGGTGGAAACTATACATCCAATGGAAAAGAGATGTGACATTATAATTATTAAAATTGCGAAGAATGGATTAAAAAGGCGAAGGTAAGGAGGTAATATATTCCTTTTGCTATTTTACACAGGAAAATAGACCGTAAGTCAAATTTATTTGCATTTAATACACATACATATAATCTTGAATTTGCCGCTGTTATGTTACGATATCCCATGTAGCACGCGCATTGGCGGTTGGACCTAGTAATGCCGGACATGGGGGTCAACTTAGCGTGCTGTTTCGTTTAAATTATTAAGAATGGGGTTTTATGTGATATATTTCTTTTGTAACGGGATGTCTTGGTTCAAATGAATGGCTTGCAGTTAAGTACACTTTGACATCGAAACGACAAGATGCTAATCTACAAATTCAGGCAAAAGTAAATGATTTTAATTGCTTAACTCTTATATATACTTACACGGTAACTTTACAAGGAATTTGATAACTATATGATACCATTTCATGACTGGTTTAGTTAGTAAATGGAAAAAATAACATCTTAGAAATTATTGAATTAACACTTGGTTAATTATTACAGGAGGACATACTCCAGATACCGGAATCTATCGCTACAATGGTAAGAAAGCTTGTAGTTTAATGATAAGATTTTTTGTTAGCTTAGTATATACTTTTAACGTTTTAATTTCAAATTTCCCGCCATGTTTCGCACTGCCTTATTAACAGAGCAAACGCAATAGCATCAGTGCCTACTACAAAATGGCTGAAGTACCGCATGTTTTTACGGAATGTATCTATTAACTTTTGAATACATATAAAGTAGTTTAATAATACACTAAATTACTAATTTAATTTGGATTAATTGTGATCTATTTAATACTATAGGATCACATGGAATCTGCGGGCTACATGATGCTGCCTAGTTTTGTCAAGAAAGGATTAAAGGTAACCTGGTAACATTATTTTCACGGATTATGTAGAGATCTATTTTGTATTACAGGACAATCTGTAGTCTAAGGGCTGAAAAGGTCTGCCTCGTATCGCGGCTACGGAATTAAGGTAAGGGTTTTATAAATATACGTATTTTAATAATTTACAGAATCCGATGTTATCCTAAATAATTAGCTTATCATACCACACTCAAAGATTTAATTTCAAATTTCCCACCATGTTTCGTACTGCCTTATTAACGGAGCAAACGCAATAGCATCAGTACCTACTACAAAATGGCTGAAGTACCGCGTGTTTTTACGGAATGTATTTATTAACTTTTGAATACATATAAAGTAGTTCAATAATACACTAAATTACCAATTTAATTTGGATTAATTGTGATCTATTTAATACTATAGGATCACATGGAATCTGCAGGCTACATGATGCTGCCTAGTTTTGTCAAGAAAGGATTAAAGGTAACCTGGTAACATTATTTTCACGGATTATGTAGAGATCTATTTTGTATTACAGGACAATCTGTAGTCTAAGGGCTGAAAAGGTCTGCCTCGTATCGCGGCTACGGAATTAAGGTAAGGGTTTTATAAATATACGTATTTTAATAATTTACAGAATCCGATGTTATCTTAAATAATTAGCTTATCATACCACACTCAAAGATTTAATTTCAAATTTCCCACCATGTTTCGTACTGCCTTATTAACGGAGCAAACGCAATAGCATCAGCACCTACCACAAAATGGTTGAGTTACCGCGTGTTTTTACGGATTGTGTTTATTAACCTTTGAATACATAGAAAGTAGTTTAATAATGCACTAAACAAGTAAAGTAGTGTGCGTATTACTAATGTTTTATTTATTTTATTTTATTATTAATTTGTTGAAAAGTATCTCCAAAATATGTTCGTCAGTTAAATGAGGTTAGTTCAATTTTAATAAACATACATCGCATTCTACTTTAAATGATGAATTCCCCTGGGATTTGATTATCGAAAATAATGATACGCTTTAAATCTGATATCATGAATAATATTTATAAGTTCTTAATTTAATTTTCACCAATTTAACTGTAATCAACTTTAAATTGCAGGATCGCCGGGCATCTACAGCCTAGATAGTGCTGCCTAGCTTTCTGAAAAAATTATTAAAGGTAAGGTTTTATTTTACATATTTCAAATATCTGTAATAGTAGTGTGCAGAGTTCGAAGCAATACAATTTCAAATCTTTATTGGGCTTACTGTTTGGAAATTTGGAACATATTGTACCAAGTAGAATATCATAACCCATCCTTGGCTTTCTACGACCATTTACATTTTTGCTTTAAGTATTAAAGTAAAGATTGCAATCTATTTACAAACACATCCAACTTTATTATTAATACATGATGAAATTCTCAGGTATTTGATTATCGAACATGATGATACGTTCAACAGCTGATATAATGAATAATATTTAAATGTTCCCAATTTAATTTTCACCGATTTAATAATGATCTATTTTATATTGCAGAATCACCTGGAGTTTAAGGGCTAAAACATGCTGCCTAGTTTTATGGAACAAGAACTAATGGTAAGGCCTTATTTCACATGCATTAAATATATAGATCTCCATTAACAATTATACTTTTAAACCAGTGATATGACTATCAATTGTGATGATATGCTCAGACACTGATATAATAAATAATATTTGCGTAATATTATTTTCGCAGATTATATAGTAATCCGTTTTATAATCTAATGAATCTAAAAGATTAAAAGAGTCTTTTGTGTTAACAATATTCTGGTAAGGTTTTCATTGAGACACATATTTTTAAAATTTATGGAAGTGGCACCTAGATTTGCATATATTACAATTTCATATCCTCATTAGCACTAATAATAACCAATGTCCTCTTCAGAAGGTGCAGAAAACATAGCGCAGAAGTGGTGCTAATGTAATACAACATTTAAGTAAACTTTTTTGCTGATATAAAAGAATGTAGTTGATGAAACCGATCTTCAACATTTAATAATCATCAAAATAGTTCGTATTTAATTGTAAATGATGAAATTCCCAGGGATTTGACTATCGAAAGTGATGATACACTCTTAAGCTGATGTAATGAATTATACTTATATGTCACTAATTTCATTTTCACCGATTTTAATACGATCAATTTTATATTGCAGGATCATCTGGAATCTAAGGGTTAGAAAGTGCTGCCTAATTTCATGGAAGAAGAATTAAAGGTAAGGTTTTATTTGACATACTCTAAAAATTGTTAATAGTGGTAAGTAGCGTTGGAGAAATTTGAAACTGCCTGTACTAAGTGGTAGAACATCGTAACTCCTCTGTGAGGTCTAGTGACCATTTAAATTTTTGCTTCAAGTATTAAGATACGTTTTGCAATTTATTTATAGCTGCTTTTTTTTTACTCTGTTATAAATAACTCTCACTCAAAGATCATGCATGCTATAGAGGGTTGTTTTGCAAAGTTATGAAGATAACATTTCTACACACTTTATTGTATATCCAATGCGCATTGAAAGTTTTTAGTAAACAGGACTAGCCAGAGACAATTTGGATTTTGATGGTCTGTGCCTATGAGCAAGCATTGTATTTTAAAACATCGCTTACTCCTAGACACAGATTTTCCAGGTCTAATATCTTCAGCATTAAAGTTAAGCCCTTTTTATACAGCTTTTTATTTTCTCGATTTATGTTTGAAATAATAACATACAGATTGTAGAATAAAATATAACGTGCCTTATTTAGGTGCAATCAAGACTTAGTACGTGATACATGATGTGTGTTACAAGAAGTGGTTTTGTCAACAATATAACATAGACTTATTCATCAATACAAATTTTATATACATTCAATTCACAATTAAATGCTAGTTTTGTTATTAGAGACACTCATTTGTAAAACGAGGTTATGTTTCATTCGGCATTAACGAATTTAAATCGTATCTAATTGCAAATAATTAATTTAGGTGGGAATTGACTATCAATAGTGGTGATATACTCTGAAATTGATTGAATAGATAATATTTATAAGCTGGTAATATTGTGTTTTATTGATTATACAGGGATTTGTTTTGTATTACAGGATAACCTGTAATTAAAGAGCAGAAAGGGGCTGCCTAGTATCGTGTCTAACTAGTTAAGGAAAGGGTTGCATAAGTATGCACTACCGCCCAAAAGTGATTAGGTACTCTCTCTGACAGCAAAAATGTATAAAAACTCAGCAAAAATGTTAATAATATTTATTTTTTTAATGCACAGATACACGTACATGAATAAAAATATATTAAATAAATGTGAAAATCAAAAGGTTTAATTTAAATTTTGCTTTCATCTATGTGACCTCCTCTTGATTTAATAATTGCAGCACACAATCGAGGCATTCCCGCAATAAGTTTTGCCAGAGTTTCTTGTGTTATTGAGGTCCAACTCGATTGCAATTTGTTCCACACGTCAGTAGCTGATGTCGGAGCCGATTTCCGTACTTCCCGATCTAGTTCTTCCCATAGTAACTCGATTGAATTAAAGTTGGGGCTCTGTAGAGGCCATTCCATAACTTTGAGAGTTCCTTCCCCTTCTAAATGGCGTAAATAGTCTTTATATAATTTAGAGGAATGTTTTGAGTCATTATCTTGCTGGAAGATAAAATTTTGACTCAAAAGTCGATTTCAGGAAGGTATTGCGTGGTTCTCCAAAATTTCGCGGTAGCCTTCTTTTTTTAATATACCGTCAATTTTCACAATGTCCCCTACACTAGTGCCAGCAAAACAGCCCCAAATGATGATAGAACCTCCACCATGCTTCACGGTAGCAGCAATACACTCTTCTCTGGCACGTTCACCCACAGATCTTCTTACGAATATACGTCTTCGCGTTCCGAACAGCTCAAATTCGGACTCATCCGTCCATAGGACGTTGTTCCACTCTTCTATGGTCCAGTGTTGGTGTTCACGAGCCCATTTAAGTCGCTTTTGCTTATTTTGTTTGCGTAGTAATGGCATTTTCATCGCAATACGTCTATGGAGCTCGGCTTTCTGTAAGCGACGTTTGACTGTAGAAACACTGACTAGCTTTTGGCGACGAACATTTAATTCTGGGGTGATTTCCGGGGCTGTTTTGCGTCTATTTAACTTGCTGGTAACCACTATTCTGCGATCATCTGCAGATGTTGTCGCTTTTGGCCTCCTACTCCGTCTTTTATAAAGAAAACTGCCAATTTCTCGATATTCTTTTACGTTATAGTCAACCGTAGCGTGGTGCATTTTTATTTTTTTGGCAATTTGTCGATTACTTATGCCATTTTTATGGTAAGCTATTATAAGCGCACGTGTTTCTCTTCGAGGAGGTATTTTAAAAAATTGTCACACGATATTTCGCTCGCGACGTGAATAGAGTAAATACCACACTGCAACTGACCATAGGTTACAGATTTAACTATAATCTTCTAGGAAGGTAATTTAAACATTACTTCCTACAATCTAACAGATGACTAAATTTACCCAGTAAATTCAGAGGGATTGTTATTGTAATTGCACCGCAATAAACAGTTTATGGTAATCCGACCAAGTGCAGGTAAATGATAGTAAACCTTATGCTATATAACGGGGGTTTATCTTACTGAACTACATTCTAAATACGTATTTCATTTTATTAGAATGGTTTTCTGGTAAACATAATACTATCTGAATAATCCATGAAAACAGGGGTGCCCAAACACTTTTGAGCGGTAGTGTATGTATTTTAATAATTTATAGAAGTGTTGTGTATTTCTGGTTTAATGAGATTTCTATGTAACCGTTGAATCAATATACCACATTTAACGGTTTAATTTCAAATTTCCCGCCATGTTTCGTACTGCCTCATTAACGGAGCAAACGCAATAGCATCACTACCTACCACAAAATGGCTTAGCTACCGCGTGTTTTATACGGACTGTGCTTATTAGTTTTTAATGTATGTAAAGTTAATTAATGATGCTCTGGAAAGGTAAAATAGTGTATATATTACAACGGGCTACCTTTCTAGACGATGCTCTTGCTAATGATTTGTTGAAAAATACCTACAAATTACGCTGGTAAGTTAAACGAGGTTATGTTTCATTCGGCATTAACGAATTTAAATCGTATTTAATTACAAATAATTAATTTAGGAGGGATTTGACTATCGATAGTGACAATATATTCTAAAATTGATTGAATAGATAACGTTTATAGGCTAGTGATATTGTTTTCACTGATTATGTAGGGATCTGTTTTGTATTACAGGATAACCTGTAATTTAAGAGATGAAAGGTGATGCCTAGTATCGTGTCTAAGAAACTAACTTAAGGGTTGGATAAGTATAAGTACCTTAATAATTTATAGACGTGTTGTGTACTTCTGGTTTAATGAGATTTCTATGTAACCTTTAAATCAATATACCACATTTAACGGTTTAGTTTCAAATTTCCTGCCATGTTACGCACTGCTTTATTAATGGAGCAAACGCAATAGCATCAGTACCTACTGCAAAATGGCTTAGCTACCGCGTGGTTTTACGAACTGTGCTTATTAGTTTTTAATGTATGTAAAGTGGATTAATGATGCTCTTGAAAGGTAAAATTGTGTATATATTACAACGGGCTACCTTTTTAGACGATGTTCTTGCTAATGATTTGTTGAAAAATACCTACAAATTACGTTGGTAAGATAAACGAGGTTATGTTTCATTCGGCATTAACGAATTTAAATCGTATCTAATTGCAAATAATTAATTTAGGTGCGAATTGACTATCAATAATGGCGATATACTCTGAAATTGATTGAATAGATAATATTTATAAGCTGGTAATATTGTTTTCAGTGATTATATAGGGATCTGTTTTGTATTACTTGATAACCTGTGATTTAAGAGCTGAAAGGTGCTGCTAGTATCGTGTCTAAGTAGTTAAGGAAGGGGTTGCATAAATATATGTATTTTGATAATTTATAGAAGTATTGTGTATGTCTATTTTAATGAGATTTCTATGTAACCCTTGGATCAATATACCAAATTTAACGGTTTAATTTCAAATTTCCCGACATGTTTCGCACTGCCTTATTAATGGAGCAAACGCAATAGCATCAGTACCTATTCTAAAATGGCCGAGATAACGCGTGTTTTTACAGACTGTGTTTTTATTAGCTTTTGAAAGTATATCGTGGCTTTTGATCTATTAAACAGGTAAAACAGTGTGCATATTATTAATGAGCACAATTTACATTACCTCTTTGTCCTTAATTTTTGAAAAAGTACTTTGATATTATGTGCGTCAGTTAAACGTAACCCTTTCTTGGCTTCTTGTGACATTTACATTTTAGCTTTCAGTATTAAAGTATAGATTGCAATCCATTTTCCATTACTCTTTTTTACTGTGCTGGAAAGAAACACAAACCGCACTTTATTATACATGATGAAATTTTCAGGGATTTGACTATCGAACATGATGATACGTTCTAAAGCTGATATAATGAATAATATTTATAGATTCCTAATTTCATTTTCACCGATTTAATAGTGGTCTATTTTATATTGCAGGATCACCGGGAGTTAAAGAGCTAAAACATGCTGCCGAGTTTTGTGGAACAAGAACTAAAGGTAATGTTTTAAATCACATACTTTAGAAAATATGTAGAGACTACGTCCGTAAGTTAAGCGAGGATACGATTTGATATTCATTAGCAAATATACTTTTAATTTTATTATTAATGATCAATCTACCAGTGGTATGATTATCAGTTGTCATGAGATACTCTCAAACTGATATAATAAATGGTATTGGAGTAATATTATTGTCGCAGATTATATAGTAATCTGTTTTATAGTCTAACGAAAAGATGAAAGGTGTCGCTTACTTTCGTGTTAATAGAATTCTGGTGAGGTTTTCATTAAGAGATATATTTTTAAAATTTATAGAAGTGGCACCTGGAGTTGCATATATTAAAGTTGCATATCCTCACTAGCACTAATATTAACCTGCAATGCCTTCTGTCAGAAGATGCAGCAAAGATAGCGCAGAGGTGGTAAAGGAACACAATCTTCAGGTCAATTGTTTTACTGATTTCAAATGCGCAATTGATAACACCGATTTCCAACATTTTTGACCAACACTAACTTACGTGCACAAGTTAAACTTTGTTACTTTTCTTTTTCACAACGGTGAAGAAAGCATACATCAAACACAATCAATGAAATTTTCATTTGGATCTTGAGTTAGAGCCAAAATATCCTTAAACAAACAGGGTTGATAATCGAAAGGTTCATAATATTTAATCAATAAGCCGCTTAAAAATCTCCAATCATGAAAACATTGTTCACTAGATCGATACCATAATAATGCTCTACCCTCAAACAAATTAATAGCTGAATCGAATAATTGATCTTCAGTCAAACTGCGAGCTACACTAAGTTCTTCCACATGCTCAAGAAAATTGTGGACTGTCTCTCCGCGAGGGTCACCGCTATATTTAATTAGATGATTGAACACGAGTTGAATTAAAAATATATCGAGGATCTACTGTTTACGTAGATCTACAAACGCGGACTACACTGTACATCCCCTTGATCCAGATAACTCAACGCATCAACCAATACTGAAGGTCTTACACCAGAACAGGTTGAATTTCGATCTTCATTATTGGCTGATGCGTTGAGTTATTTGGATCAAATGGATTTGCGGTATAATCCGGCTTTGGATTCCACATTTGAAGCGACATCAGGTCCCAGACACCCAATCATCTAGCCATGCCCAATCGGTTTCTAAGTGGAAAGTTAAATATAGCGATGATCCCCGAAGACAGACCTTCTACAATTACCTTGAACGTGTGGAAGAGAGCTTAGTGTAGGTCGCGGTTTGACTAAACATCAATTATTCGATTCAGCTATTGATTTGCTTGAGGGTAGACCATTATCAAGATTGAAATTCTTTAAGCAGCTTATTAAATAATATTAATTACCAAGCGCCTTAGTTTGAGGATATTATGACTCGAACTCAGGATCCAAATAAAAATTTTATCGATTATTTTTTCATGTATGCTTTCTATGATACAAGATTGTGAAGAAGAAAAAGTAACAAAATAAAATTTGTGAACGCAATAACTTTATTTAACAAAAAAATTAAGCGGTAGAAGACAAAAATTACTTCAATTAAATTACTTGGTATAAGTATCCCTCGGTAGTTGATCTTTCCCCACGCTGGCTTACTGGCTGATGGCTTAAAAGGAATTTGTCAGGAGAAATTGCCTTTAGATACTTCTGAGTGTGAGAAAATTAATAACTAAACGAAATAATTAGAAAAGCCCTGTAAATATAAAATGAACGGATATGATATAAAATGAAGAAACAAAAAACGTACCTATTCGAGTTTTAGGGTCAAATATATTGATAATAATTTAGAGAGTTAATAAATTATCCAAATTCAAAAATAAGTCCTAATTTTCAACGAAGCACGTGTTCAGATCCCCTAATCAACGGATGGAATTTAACTAAAATTCTAAACACCTCAAGACTTATTGTGTATTTCGTATCACAGTCAAGCAACGAGAAAGTGGGCAACACATGTGCGCGACCCTAACAGAATTTGAAAAAGTACAAAAAAGTGATACGATTCGCACCGCTTAGAGTCGAATATACAGAGTTGTGAAAAGAAAAGTAACAAAGTAAAATTAGTACACCTCCCAACTATCATCAAAATAGTATGTAGTTAATTGTAAATGATGAATCTACCAGGAATTTGATTATCGAAAGCGATGATGCGTCCTTAAGCTAATGTAATGAAATATACTTATACCTTACCAATTTTATTTTCACCGATATCAATGTGATCTATTTTATATTGCAGGTTTGTTTTGCTAAGTTATGAAAGTAATATTCATTTCTACACATTTGTATTGTATATCCAATGCACATTGTAAAGTTTTAGTAAACAGGACTAGCCAGAGACAATTTGGATTTTGATGATCTTGTGCCTATGAGCAAGCATTGTATTTTAAAACATCACTTACTCCTAGACACAGATTTTCCAGATCTAATATCTTCAGCATTAAAGTTAGATCGATATTAAAACACCAAATGTATGAACTAAAAGCCCTTTTAAACTGCTATTTATTTTCTGGATTTATGTTTGAAATATTAACATACAGATTGTAGAATAAAATATAACGTGTCTTATTTAGGTGCAATCAAGACTTAGTACGTGATACATGATGCGTGTTACAAGAAGTGGTTTTGTTAACATTATAACATAGACTCATTCATCAGTACAAATTTTATATACTTTCAATCCGCAATCACAAGCTAGTTTTGTTATCAGAGACACTCATTTGTAAGCCCTTCATTGCACATCCAAAGAACATAAGGAGCTACGAGATTTGAAGACCTCAGCAAACTACATTTGTGAATGATTAATTAGATTTGGATAGTTTGCGTTGTTAAGTTCACATTGTATTGTAAATAATGTGTACTCAATGACGTAAACTTTCCGTATCTAAACAGTTCAGGATTTAAGCTACAGCAATGTTAAAAATTTTACTTCAAGATGTAAATCCTTGTTTTGGGTATTATCACGTATCACTCTTTATATTTCCTTTTATCGGGAGGCAAAGAAATAGAGTAAATTATTGAAAATCACAATATATCTTACAGAATATACACAAGACATAGTTAATGCTTCACTTGCGGATCAATTGTTTGTCTTTCAAATAAACCTATTTGACGAATTTAGCAGGAATTCGATAACTACACATCGGTCCAGGACTAATTTATCTAATTCATTAATAGAAAAAATGGAATCCTTGCAATTGATGTATTATTGACGCGGGTTTCATTTTTACCTCGAAAATATGTGGCTAAAATAGTAAAATTGCTACTAGTTTAGTTATGAGATTGTTTGTGGATTGTTATGCAATAGTTAAATTAACATAGTAAATTTAAGGATTTAATTTCAAATTTACCGCCAAGTTTCGCACTACCTTATTAACGGAGCAAACGCGTAGTACCTACTACAAAATGAATGTAATATAATGTATATAAAGTGGACTAATGATGCTTTAAAGAGATAAAATAGTGTAAAACAGATAATATTTATACGCTGGTAATATTATTTTCACCGATTATATAGGGATCAGTTCTGTATTGCAAGTTAACCTGTAATCTAAAAACTGAAACGTGCTGCCTAGTATCGTGACTAAAGAATTAAGGTAACCGTTGCATAAATACACGTATTTTTAATAATTTATAGAGGTGGTGTGTATTTCTGGTTTAATAAGTTTTCTATGTAACCGTTGGATCAATATACCACATTTAACGGTTTAATTTCTAATTTCCCGCCATGTTTCGCACTGCCTTATTAATGGAGCAAACGCAATACCATCAGTACCTACTACAAAACGGCTTAGCTACCGCGTGCTTTTACGGACTGTGCTTATTAGTTTGTAATGTATGTAAAGAGGATTAATGATGCTCTGGAAAGGTAAAATAGTGTTTATATTACACCGGGCTACCTTTTACACGATGTTCTTGCTAATGATTTGTTGAAAAATACCTACAACTTACGTTGGTAAATTAAACGAGGTTATGTTTCATTCGGCATTAACGAATTTAAATCGTATTTAATTACAAATAATTAATTTAGGTGGGATTTGACTATCGATAGTGGCGATATACTCTGAAATTGATTGAATAGATAATATTTGCGTAATATTATTTTCGCAGATTATACAGTAATCTGTTTTATAATCTAATGAATCTAAAAGATTAAAAGAGTCTTTTGTGTTAACAATATTCCGGTAAGGCTTGAATTCAAAGATATGTTTGTTAAAATTTATAGAAGTGGCACCTAGATTTGCATATATTACAATTTCATATCCTCATTAGCACTAATTATAACCTGCAATGTCTTCATCAGAAGGTGCAGAAAAGAGCGCAGAAGTGGTGCTAAAGAAATACAACCCTTAAGTAAACTTCTTTGCTGATATAAACGAACGTAGTTGATAAACCGATCTTCAACATTTACTAATCATCGAAATAGTTCGTATTTAATTGTAAATGATGAAATTCCCAGGGATTTGACCATCGAAAGTGATGATACACTCTTAAGCTGATGTAATGAATTATACTTATGTTACTAATTTTATTTTCACCGATTTTAATACGATCAATTTTATATTGCAGGATCACCTAGAATCTAAGGGTTAGAAAGTGCTGCCTAATGTCATGGAAGAAGAATTAAAGGTAAGGTTTTATTTTACATATTCTAAAATTGTTAATAGTGTTAAGTAGTGTTGGAGAAATTTGAAACTGCCTGTACTAAGTGGTAGAACATCGTAACTCCTCTGTGAGGGCTAGTGACCATTTAAATTTTTGCTTCAAGTATTAGGATACGGATTGCAATTTATTTATAGCTGCTTTTTACTCTGTTATAAAGAACACTTACTCAAAGATCATGCATGCTATACAGGCTTGTTTTGCAAAGTTATGAAGGAAACATTTCTACACACTTTATTGTATATCCAATGCACATTGTAAAGTTTTAGTAAACAGGACTAGCCAGAGACAATTTGGATTTTGATGATCTTGTGCCTATGAGCAAGTATTGTATTTTAAAACATCACTTACTCCTAGACACAGATTTTCCAGATCTAATATCTTCAGCATTAAAGCTAGATCGATATTAAAACACCAAATGTATGAACTAAAAGCCCTTTTTAAACTGCTATTTATTTTCTGGATTTATGTTTGAAATATTAACATACAGATTGTAGAATAAAATATAACGTGTCTTATTTAGGTGCAATCAAGACTTAGTACGTGATACATGATGTATGTTACAAGAAGTGGTTTTGTTAACATTATAACATAGACTCATTCATCATCCGCAATCACAAGCTAGTTTTGTTATCAGAGACACTCATTTGTAAGCCCTTCATTGCACATCCAAAGAACATAAGGAGCTACGAGATTTGAAGACCTCAGCAAACTACATTTGTGAATGATTAATTAGATTTGGATAGTTTACGTTGGTGAGTTCACATTGTATTGTAAATAATGTGTACTCAATGACGTAAACTTTCCGTATCTAAACAGTTCAGGATTTAAGCTACAGCAATGTTAAAAATGTAACTTGAAGATCTAAATCGTTACTTTGGGTATTATCACGTATCATTCTCTATATTTCCTTCTATATGGAGGCAAGGAAATAGAGTAAACTATTGACAATCACAATTTCTCCTGCAGAATATCCACAATACAATGTTAATACTTTACTTGCGGATCAATTGTTTGTCTTTCAAATAATCCTATTTGATGAACTTACCAGGAATTCGATAACTACACATCGGTCTAGGACTAATTTATCTAATTCATTAATAGAAAAATGGCATCCTTGCAATTGATGTATTGACGAGGGTTTAATTTTTACCTCGAGAATATGTGGCTAAGATAGTAAAATTGATAGTAGTTTAATTATGAGTTTTTGTAGATTGTTATGCAATAGTTAGATTAATATAGTAAATTCAAGGTTTTAATTTCAAATTAGCCGCGAAGTTTCGCACTACTTTATTAACGGAGCAAACGCAATAGCATCAATACCTACTCTAAAATGGCTCAGCTGCTGCGTTTTTGTTAGTTTTGAAGGTATATAGTGGTTTTGATCCATTAAACAGGTAAAATAGTGTGCATACTATTTATGAGCACAATTTACATTACCTTATTGTCCTTAATTTTTGAAAAAGTACTTTGAAATTATGCCCGCCAGTTAAATAAGGTTATGATTCGGTTCCCTATTATTTTAAATGATGAATTTGTCGGGAATTTGATTATCGAAAATGATTATACGTTCGAAATCTGATATGACGAAGAATATTTACAAGTTCTTAATTTAATTTTCACGAATTTAACTGTGATCAACTTTTTATTGCAGGACCACCCGGAACCTGCAAGCTAGATAGTGCTGTCTAATTCTGTGAAAAATTATTAAAGGTAAGATTTTATTTTACATATTTTAGAGATTTGTAACAGTGGTATGCAGAGTTCGAAACAATAAAATTTCAAATCTTTATTGAACTTATTGTTTGGATATTTGAAACATTCTGTACCAAGTGGTAGAATATCGTAACCCTTTCTTGGCTTCTTGTGACATTTACATTTTAGCTTTCAGTATTAAAGTATAGATTGCAATCCATTTTCCATTACTCTTTTTACTGTGCTGGAAAGAAACACAAACCGCACTTTATTATACATGATGAAATTTTCAGGATTTGACTATCGAACATGATGATACGTTCTAAAGCTGATATAATGAATAATATTTATAGATTCCTAATTTCATTTTCACCGATTTAATAGTGGTCTATTTTATATTGCAGGATCACCGGGAGTTGAAGAGCTAAAACATGCTGCCGAGTTTTGTGGAACAAGAACTAAAGGTAATGTTTTAAATCACATACTTTAGAAAATATGTAGAGACTACGTCCGTAAGTTAAGCGAGGATACGATTTGATATTCATTAGCAAATATACTTTTAATTTTATTATTAATGATCAATCTACCAGTGGTATGATTATCAGTTGTCATGAGATACTCTCAAACTGATATAATAAATGGTATTGGAGTAATATTATTGTCGCAGATTATATAGTAATCTGTTTTATAGTCTAACGAAAAGATGAAAGGTGTCGCTTACTTTCGTGTTAATAGAATTCTGGTGAGGTTTTCATTAAGAGATATATTTTTAAAATTTATAGAAGTGGCACCTGGAGTTGCATATATTAAAGTTGCATATCCTCACTAGCACTAATATTAACCTGCAATGCCTTCGTCAGAAGATGCAGCAAAGATAGCGCAGAGGTGGTAAAGGAACACAATCTTCAGGTCAATTGTTTTACTGATTTCAAATGCGCAATTGATAACACCGATTTCCAACATTTTTGACCAACACTAACTTACGTGCACAAGTTAAACTTTGTTACTTTTCTTTTTCACAACGGTGAAGAAAGCATACATCAAACACAATCAATGAAATTTTCATTTGGATCTTGAGTTAGAGCCAAAATATCCTTAAACAAACAGGGTTGATAATCGAAAGGTTCATAATATTTAATCAATAAGCCGCTTAAAAATCTCCAATCATGAAAACATTGTTCACTAGATCGATACCATAATAATGCTCTACCCTCAAACAAATTAATAGCTGAATCGAATAATTGATCTTCAGTCAAACTGCGAGCTACACTAAGTTCTTCCACATGCTCAAGAAAATTGTGGACTGTCTCTCCGCGAGGGTCACCGCTATATTTAATTAGATGATTGAACACGAGTTGAATTAAAAATATATCGAGGATCTACTGTTTACGTAGATCTACAAACGCGGACTACACTGTACATCCCTTGATCCAGATAACTCAACGCATCAACCAATACTGAAGGTCTTACACCAGAACAGGTTGAATTTCGATCTTCATTATTGGCTGATGCGTTGAGTTATTTGGATCAAATGGATTTGCGGTATAATCCGGCTTTGGATTCCACATTTGAAGCGACATCAGGTCCCAGACACCCAATCATCTAGCCATGCCCAATCGGTTTCTAAGTGGAAAGTTAAATATAGCGATGATCCCCGAAGACAGACCTTCTACAATTACCTTGAACGTGTGGAAGAGAGCTTAGTGTAGGTCGCGGTTTGACTAAACATCAATTATTCGATTCAGCTATTGATTTGCTTGAGGGTAGACCATTATCAAGATTGAAATTCTTTAAGCAGCTTATTAAATAATATTAATTACCAAGCGCCTTAGTTTGAGGATATTATGACTCGAACTCAGGATCCAAATAAAAATTTTATCGATTATTTTTTCATGTATGCTTTCTATGATACAAGATTGTGAAGAAGAAAAAGTAACAAAATAAAATTTGTGAACGCAATAACTTTATTTAACAAAAAAAAATTAAGCGGTAGAAGACAAAAATTACTTCAATTAAATTACTTGGTATAAGTATCCTCGGTAGTTGATCTTTCCCCACGCTGGCTTACTGGCTGATGGCTTAAAAGGAATTTGTCAGGAGAAATTGCCTTTAGATACTTCTGAGTGTGAGAAAATTAATAACTAAACGAAATAATTAGAAAAGCCCTGTAAATATAAAATGAACGGATATGATATAAAATGAAGAAACAAAAAAAAACGTACCTATTCGAGTTTTAGGGTCAAATATATTGATAATAATTTAGAGAGTTAATAAATTATCCAAATTCAAAAATAAGTCCTAATTTTCAACGAAGCACGTGTTCAGATCCCTAATCAACGGATGGAATTTAACTAAAATTCTAAACACCTCAAGACTTATTGTGTATTTCGTATCACAGTCAAGCAACGAGAAAGTGGGCAACACATGTGCGCGACCCTAACAGAATTTGAAAAAGTACAAAAAGTGATACGATTCGCACCGCTTAGAGTCGAATATACAGAGTTGTGAAAAAGAAAAGTAACAAAGTAAAATTAGTACACCTCCCAACTATCATCAAAATAGTATGTAGTTAATTGTAAATGATGAATCTACCAGGAATTTGATTATCGAAAGCGATGATGCGTCCTTAAGCTAATGTAATGAAATATACTTATACCTTACCAATTTTATTTTCACCGATATCAATGTGATCTATTTTATATTGCAGGTTTGTTTTGCTAAGTTATGAAAGTAATATTCATTTCTACACATTTGTATTGTATATCCAATGCACATTGTAAAGTTTTAGTAAACAGGACTAGCCAGAGACAATTTGGATTTTGATGATCTTGTGCCTATGAGCAAGCATTGTATTTTAAAACATCACTTACTCCTAGACACAGATTTTCCAGATCTAATATCTTCAGCATTAAAGTTAGATCGATATTAAAACACCAAATGTATGAACTAAAAGCCCTTTTTAAACTGCTATTTATTTTCTGGATTTATGTTTGAAATATTAACATACAGATTGTAGAATAAAATATAACGTGTCTTATTTAGGTGCAATCAAGACTTAGTACGTGATACATGATGCGTGTTACAAGAAGTGGTTTTGTTAACATTATAACATAGACTCATTCATCAGTACAAATTTTATATACTTTCAATCCGCAATCACAAGCTAGTTTTGTTATCAGAGACACTCATTTGTAAGCCCTTCATTGCACATCCAAAGAACATAAGGAGCTACGAGATTTGAAGACCTCAGCAAACTACATTTGTGAATGATTAATTAGATTTGGATAGTTTGCGTTGTTAAGTTCACATTGTATTGTAAATAATGTGTACTCAATGACGTAAACTTTCCGTATCTAAACAGTTCAGGATTTAAGCTACAGCAATGTTAAAAATTTTACTTCAAGATGTAAATCCTTGTTTTGGGTATTATCACGTATCACTCTTTATATTTCCTTTTATCGGGAGGCAAAGAAATAGAGTAAATTATTGAAAATCACAATATATCTTACAGAATATACACAAGACATAGTTAATGCTTCACTTGCGGATCAATTGTTTGTCTTTCAAATAAACCTATTTGACGAATTTAGCAGGAATTCGATAACTACACATCGGTCCAGGACTAATTTATCTAATTCATTAATAGAAAAAATGGAATCCTTGCAATTGATGTATTATTGACGCGGGTTTCATTTTTACCTCGAAAATATGTGGCTAAAATAGTAAAATTGCTACTAGTTTAGTTATGAGATTGTTTGTGGATTGTTATGCAATAGTTAAATTAACATAGTAAATTTAAGGATTTAATTTCAAATTTACCGCCAAGTTTCGCACTACCTTATTAACGGAGCAAACGCGTAGTACCTACTACAAAATGAATGTAATATAATGTATATATAGTGGACTAATGATGCTTTAAAGAGATAAAATAGTGTAAAACAGATAATATTTATACGCTGGTAATATTATTTTCACCGATTATATAGGGATCAGTTCTGTATTGCAAGTTAACCTGTAATCTAAAAACTGAAACGTGCTGCCTAGTATCGTGACTAAAGAATTAAGGTAACCGTTGCATAAATACACGTATTTTTAATAATTTATAGAGGTGGTGTGTATTTCTGGTTTAATAAGTTTTCTATGTAACCGTTGGATCAATATACCACATTTAACGGTTTAATTTCTAATTTCCCGCCATGTTTCGCACTGCCTTATTAATGGAGCAAACGCAATACCATCAGTACCTACTACAAAACGGCTTAGCTACCGCGTGCTTTTACGGACTGTGCTTATTAGTTTGTAATGTATGTAAAGAGGATTAATGATGCTCTGGAAAGGTAAAATAGTGTTTATATTACACCGGGCTACCTTTTACACGATGTTCTTGCTAATGATTTGTTGAAAAATACCTACAACTTACGTTGGTAAATTAAACGAGGTTATGTTTCATTCGGCATTAACGAATTTAAATCGTATTTAATTACAAATAATTAATTTAGGTGGGATTTGACTATCGATAGTGGCGATATACTCTGAAATTGATTGAATAGATAATATTTGCGTAATATTATTTTCGCAGATTATACAGTAATCTGTTTTATAATCTAATGAATCTAAAAGATTAAAAGAGTCTTTTGTGTTAACAATATTCCGGTAAGGCTTGAATTCAAAGATATGTTTGTTAAAATTTATAGAAGTGGCACCTAGATTTGCATATATTACAATTTCATATCCTCATTAGCACTAATTATAACCTGCAATGTCTTCATCAGAAGGTGCAGAAAAGAGCGCAGAAGTGGTGCTAAAGAAATACAACCCTTAAGTAAACTTCTTTGCTGATATAAACGAACGTAGTTGATAAACCGATCTTCAACATTTACTAATCATCGAAATAGTTCGTATTTAATTGTAAATGATGAAATTCCCAGGGATTTGACCATCGAAAGTGATGATACACTCTTAAGCTGATGTAATGAATTATACTTATGTTACTAATTTTATTTTCACCGATTTTAATACGATCAATTTTATATTGCAGGATCACCTAGAATCTAAGGGTTAGAAAGTGCTGCCTAATGTCATGGAAGAAGAATTAAAGGTAAGGTTTTATTTTACATATTCTAAAAATTGTTAATAGTGTTAAGTAGTGTTGGAGAAATTTGAAACTGCCTGTACTAAGTGGTAGAACATCGTAACTCCTCTGTGAGGGCTAGTGACCATTTAAATTTTTGCTTCAAGTATTAGGATACGGATTGCAATTTATTTATAGCTGCTTTTTTTACTCTGTTATAAAGAACACTTACTCAAAGATCATGCATGCTATACAGGCTTGTTTTGCAAAGTTATGAAGGAAACATTTCTACACACTTTATTGTATATCCAATGCACATTGTAAAGTTTTAGTAAACAGGACTAGCCAGAGACAATTTGGATTTTGATGATCTTGTGCCTATGAGCAAGTATTGTATTTTAAAACATCACTTACTCCTAGACACAGATTTTCCAGATCTAATATCTTCAGCATTAAAGCTAGATCGATATTAAAACACCAAATGTATGAACTAAAAGCCCTTTTTAAACTGCTATTTATTTTCTGGATTTATGTTTGAAATATTAACATACAGATTGTAGAATAAAATATAACGTGTCTTATTTAGGTGCAATCAAGACTTAGTACGTGATACATGATGTATGTTACAAGAAGTGGTTTTGTTAACATTATAACATAGACTCATTCATCATCCGCAATCACAAGCTAGTTTTGTTATCAGAGACACTCATTTGTAAGCCCTTCATTGCACATCCAAAGAACATAAGGAGCTACGAGATTTGAAGACCTCAGCAAACTACATTTGTGAATGATTAATTAGATTTGGATAGTTTACGTTGGTGAGTTCACATTGTATTGTAAATAATGTGTACTCAATGACGTAAACTTTCCGTATCTAAACAGTTCAGGATTTAAGCTACAGCAATGTTAAAAATGTAACTTGAAGATCTAAATCGTTACGTTGGGTATTATCACGTATCATTCTCTATATTTCCTTCTATATGGAGGCAAGGAAATAGAGTAAACTATTGACAATCACAATTTCTCCTGCAGAATATCCACAATACAATGTTAATACTTTACTTGCGGATCAATTGTTTGTCTTTCAAATAATCCTATTTGATGAACTTACCAGGAATTCGATAACTACACATCGGTCTAGGACTAATTTATCTAATTCATTAATAGAAAAAATGGCATCCTTGCAATTGATGTATTGACGAGGGTTTAATTTTTACCTCGAGAATATGTGGCTAAGATAGTAAAATTGATAGTAGTTTAATTATGAGTTTTTTGTAGATTGTTATGCAATAGTTAGATTAATATAGTAAATTCAAGGTTTTAATTTCAAATTAGCCGCGAAGTTTCGCACTACTTTATTAACGGAGCAAACGCAATAGCATCAATACCTACTCTAAAATGGCTCAGCTGCTGCGTTTTTGTTAGTTTTGAAGGTATATAGTGGTTTTTGATCCATTAAACAGGTAAAATAGTGTGCATACTATTTATGAGCACAATTTACATTACCTTATTGTCCTTAATTTTTGAAAAAGTACTTTGAAATTATGCCCGCCAGTTAAATAAGGTTATGATTCGGTTCCCTATTATTTTAAATGATGAATTTGTCGGGAATTTGATTATCGAAAATGATTATACGTTCGAAATCTGATATGACGAAGAATATTTACAAGTTCTTAATTTAATTTTCACGAATTTAACTGTGATCAACTTTTTATTGCAGGACCACCCGGAACCTGCAAGCTAGATAGTGCTGTCTAATTCTGTGAAAAATTATTAAAGGTAAGATTTTATTTTACATATTTTAGAGATTTGTAACAGTGGTATGCAGAGTTCGAAACAATAAAATTTTAAATCTTTATTGAACTTATTGTTTGGATATTTGAAACATTCTGTACCAAGTGGTAGAATATCGTAACCCTTTCTTGGCTTCTTGTGACATTTACATTTTAGCTTTCAGTATTAAAGTATAGATTGCAATCCATTTTCCATTACTCTTTTTTACTGTGCTGGAAAGAAACACAAACCGCACTTTATTATACATGATGAAATTTTCAGGGATTTGACTATCGAACATGATGATACTTTCTAAAGCTGATATAATGAATAATATTTATAGATTCCTAATTTCATTTTCACCGATTTAATAGTGGTCTATTTTATATTGCAGGATCACCGGGAGTTGAAGAGCTAAAACATGCTGCCGAGTTTTGTGGAACAAGAACTAAAGGTAATGTTTTAAATCACATACTTTAGAAAATATATAGAGACTACGTCCGTAAGTTAAGCGAGGATACGATTTGATATTCATTAGCAAATATACTTTTAATTTTATTATTAATGATCAATCTACCAGTGGTATGATTATCAGTTGTCATGAGATACTCTCAAACTGATATAATAAATGGTATTGGAGTAATATTATTGTCGCAGATTATATAGTAATCTGTTTTATAGTCTAACGAAAAGATGAAAGGTGTCGCTTACTTTCGTGTTAATAGAATTCTGGTGAGGTTTTCATTAAGAGATATATTTTTAAAATTTATAGAAGTGGCACCTGGAGTTGCATATATTAAAGTTGCATATCCTCACTAGCACTAATATTAACCTGCAATGCCTTCGTCAGAAGATGCAGCAAAGATAGCGCAGAGGTGGTAAAGGAACACAATCTTCAGGTCAATTGTTTTACTGATTTCAAATGCGCAATTGATAACACCGATTTCCAACATTTTTGACCAACACTAACTTACGTGCACAAGTTAAACTTTGTTACTTTTCTTTTTCACAACGGTGAAGAAAGCATACATCAAACACAATCAATGAAATTTTCATTTGGATCTTGAGTTAGAGCCAAAATATCCTTAAACAAACAGGGTTGATAATCAGAAAGGTTCATAATATTTAATCAATAAGCCGCTTAAAAATCTCCAATCATGAAAACATTGTTCACTAGATCGATACCATAATAATGCTCTACCCTCAAACAAATTAATAGCTGAATCGAATAATTGATCTTCAGTCAAACTGCGAGCTACACTAAGTTCTTCCACATGCTCAAGAAAATTGTGGACTGTCTCTCCGCGAGGGTCACCGCTATATTTAATTAGATGATTGAACACGAGTTGAATTAAAAATATATCGAGGATCTACTGTTTACGTAGATCTACAAACGCGGACTACACTGTACATCCCCTTGATCCAGATAACTCAACGCATCAACCAATACTGAAGGTCTTACACCAGAACAGGTTGAATTTCGATCTTCATTATTGGCTGATGCGTTGAGTTATTTGGATCAAATGGATTTGCGGTATAATCCGGCTTTGGATTCCACATTTGAAGCGACATCAGGTCCCAGACACCCAATCATCTAGCCATGCCCAATCGGTTTCTAAGTGGAAAGTTAAATATAGCGATGATCCCCGAAGACAGACCTTCTACAATTACCTTGAACGTGTGGAAGAGAGCTTAGTGTAGGTCGCGGTTTGACTAAACATCAATTATTCGATTCAGCTATTGATTTGCTTGAGGGTAGACCATTATCAAGATTGAAATTCTTTAAGCAGCTTATTAAATAATATTAATTACCAAGCGCCTTAGTTTGAGGATATTATGACTCGAACTCAGGATCCAAATAAAAATTTTATCGATTATTTTTTCATGTATGCTTTCTATGATACAAGATTGTGAAGAAGAAAAAGTAACAAAATAAAATTTGTGAACGCAATAACTTTATTTAACAAAAAAATTAAGCGGTAGAAGACAAAAATTACTTCAATTAAATTACTTGGTATAAGTATCCTCGGTAGTTGATCTTTCCCCACGCTGGCTTACTGGCTGATGGCTTAAAAGGAATTTGTCAGGAGAAATTGCCTTTAGATACTTCTGAGTGTGAGAAAATTAATAACTAAACGAAATAATTAGAAAAGCCCTGTAAATATAAAATGAACGGATATGATATAAAATGAAGAAACAAAAAAAAACGTACCTATTCGAGTTTTAGGGTCAAATATATTGATAATAATTTAGAGAGTTAATAAATTATCCAAATTCAAAAATAAGTCCTAATTTTCAACGAAGCACGTGTTCAGATCCCCTAATCAACGGATGGAATTTAACTAAAATTCTAAACACCTCAAGACTTATTGTGTATTTCGTATCACAGTCAAGCAACGAGAAAGTGGGCAACACATGTGCGCGACCCTAACAGAATTTGAAAAAGTACAAAAAAGTGATACGATTCGCACCGCTTAGAGTCGAATATACAGAGTTGTGAAAAAGAAAAGTAACAAAGTAAAATTAGTACACCTCCCAACTATCATCAAAATAGTATGTAGTTAATTGTAAATGATGAATCTACCAGGAATTTGATTATCGAAAGCGATGATGCGTCCTTAAGCTAATGTAATGAAATATACTTATACCTTACCAATTTTATTTTCACCGATATCAATGTGATCTATTTTATATTGCAGGTTTGTTTTGCTAAGTTATGAAAGTAATATTCATTTCTACACATTTGTATTGTATATCCAATGCACATTGTAAAGTTTTAGTAAACAGGACTAGCCAGAGACAATTTGGATTTTGATGATCTTGTGCCTATGAGCAAGCATTGTATTTTAAAACATCACTTACTCCTAGACACAGATTTTCCAGATCTAATATCTTCAGCATTAAAGTTAGATCGATATTAAAACACCAAATGTATGAACTAAAAGCCCTTTTTAAACTGCTATTTATTTTCTGGATTTATGTTTGAAATATTAACATACAGATTGTAGAATAAAATATAACGTGTCTTATTTAGGTGCAATCAAGACTTAGTACGTGATACATGATGCGTGTTACAAGAAGTGGTTTTGTTAACATTATAACATAGACTCATTCATCATCCGCAATCACAAGCTAGTTTTGTTATCAGAGACACTCATTTGTAAGCCCTTCATTGCACATCCAAAGAACATAAGGAGCTACGAGATTTGAAGACCTCAGCAAACTACATTTGTGAATGATTAATTAGATTTGGATAGTTTACGTTGGTGAGTTCACATTGTATTGTAAATAATGTGTACTCAATGACGTAAACTTTCCGTATCTAAACAGTTCAGGATTTAAGCTACAGCAATGTTAAAAATGTAACTTGAAGATCTAAATCGTTACTTTGGGTATTATCACGTATCATTCTCTATATTTCCTTCTATATGGAGGCAAGGAAATAGAGTAAACTATTGACAATCACAATTTCTCCTGCAGAATATCCACAATACAATGTTAATACTTTACTTGCGGATCAATTGTTTGTCTTTCAAATAATCCTATTTGATGAACTTACCAGGAATTCGATAACTACACATCGGTCTAGGACTAATTTATCTAATTCATTAATAGAAAAAATGGCATCCTTGCAATTGATGTATTGACGAGGGTTTAATTTTTACCTCGAGAATATGTGGCTAAGATAGTAAAATTGATAGTAGTTTAATTATGAGTTTTTGTAGATTGTTATGCAATAGTTAGATTAATATAGTAAATTCAAGGTTTTAATTTCAAATTAGCCGCGAAGTTTCGCACTACTTTATTAACGGAGCAAACGCAATAGCATCAATACCTACTCTAAAATGGCTCAGCTGCTGCGTTTTTGTTAGTTTTGAAGGTATATAGTGGTTTTGATCCATTAAACAGGTAAAATAGTGTGCATACTATTTATGAGCACAATTTACATTACCTTATTGTCCTTAATTTTTGAAAAAGTACTTTGAAATTATGCCCGCCAGTTAAATAAGGTTATGATTCGGTTCCCTATTATTTTAAATGATGAATTTGTCGGGAATTTGATTATCGAAAATGATTATACGTTCGAAATCTGATATGACGAAGAATATTTACAAGTTCTTAATTTAATTTTCACGAATTTAACTGTGATCAACTTTTTATTGCAGGACCACCCGGAACCTGCAAGCTAGATAGTGCTGTCTAATTCTGTGAAAAATTATTAAAGGTAAGATTTTATTTTACATATTTTAGAGATTTGTAACAGTGGTATGCAGAGTTCGAAACAATAAAATTTCAAATCTTTATTGAACTTATTGTTTGGATATTTGAAACATTCTGTACCAAGTGGTAGAATATCGTAACCCTTTCTTGGCTTCTTGTGACATTTACATTTTAGCTTTCAGTATTAAAGTATAGATTGCAATCCATTTTCCATTACTCTTTTTACTGTGCTGGAAAGAAACACAAACCGCACTTTATTATACATGATGAAATTTTCAGGATTTGACTATCGAACATGATGATACGTTCTAAAGCTGATATAATGAATAATATTTATAGATTCCTAATTTCATTTTCACCGATTTAATAGTGGTCTATTTTATATTGCAGGATCACCGGGAGTTGAAGAGCTAAAACATGCTGCCGAGTTTTGTGGAACAAGAACTAAAGGTAATGTTTTAAATCACATACTTTAGAAAATATGTAGAGACTACGTCCGTAAGTTAAGCGAGGATACGATTTGATATTCATTAGCAAATATACTTTTAATTTTATTATTAATGATCAATCTACCAGTGGTATGATTATCAGTTGTCATGAGATACTCTCAAACTGATATAATAAATGGTATTGGAGTAATATTATTGTCGCAGATTATATAGTAATCTGTTTTATAGTCTAACGAAAAGATGAAAGGTGTCGCTTACTTTCGTGTTAATAGAATTCTGGTGAGGTTTTCATTAAGAGATATATTTTTAAAATTTATAGAAGTGGCACCTGGAGTTGCATATATTAAAGTTGCATATCCTCACTAGCACTAATATTAACCTGCAATGCCTTCGTCAGAAGATGCAGCAAAGATAGCGCAGAGGTGGTAAAGGAACACAATCTTCAGGTCAATTGTTTTACTGATTTCAAATGCGCAATTGATAACACCGATTTCCAACATTTTTGACCAACACTAACTTACGTGCACAAGTTAAACTTTGTTACTTTTCTTTTTCACAACGGTGAAGAAAGCATACATCAAACACAATCAATGAAATTTTCATTTGGATCTTGAGTTAGAGCCAAAATATCCTTAAACAAACAGGGTTGATAATCAGAAAGGTTCATAATATTTAATCAATAAGCCGCTTAAAAATCTCCAATCATGAAAACATTGTTCACTAGATCGATACCATAATAATGCTCTACCCTCAAACAAATTAATAGCTGAATCGAATAATTGATCTTCAGTCAAACTGCGAGCTACACTAAGTTCTTCCACATGCTCAAGAAAATTGTGGACTGTCTCTCCGCGAGGGTCACCGCTATATTTAATTAGATGATTGAACACGAGTTGAATTAAAAATATATCGAGGATCTACTGTTTACGTAGATCTACAAACGCGGACTACACTGTACATCCCCTTGATCCAGATAACTCAACGCATCAACCAATACTGAAGGTCTTACACCAGAACAGGTTGAATTTCGATCTTCATTATTGGCTGATGCGTTGAGTTATTTGGATCAAATGGATTTGCGGTATAATCCGGCTTTGGATTCCACATTTGAAGCGACATCAGGTCCCAGACACCCAATCATCTAGCCATGCCCAATCGGTTTCTAAGTGGAAAGTTAAATATAGCGATGATCCCCGAAGACAGACCTTCTACAATTACCTTGAACGTGTGGAAGAGAGCTTAGTGTAGGTCGCGGTTTGACTAAACATCAATTATTCGATTCAGCTATTGATTTGCTTGAGGGTAGACCATTATCAAGATTGAAATTCTTTAAGCAGCTTATTAAATAATATTAATTACCAAGCGCCTTAGTTTGAGGATATTATGACTCGAACTCAGGATCCAAATAAAAATTTTATCGATTATTTTTTCATGTATGCTTTCTATGATACAAGATTGTGAAGAAGAAAAAGTAACAAAATAAAATTTGTGAACGCAATAACTTTATTTAACAAAAAAATTAAGCGGTAGAAGACAAAAATTACTTCAATTAAATTACTTGGTATAAGTATCCCTCGGTAGTTGATCTTTCCCCACGCTGGCTTACTGGCTGATGGCTTAAAAGGAATTTGTCAGGAGAAATTGCCTTTAGATACTTCTGAGTGTGAGAAAATTAATAACTAAACGAAATAATTAGAAACGCCCTGTAAATATAAAATGAACGGATATGATATAAAATGAAGAAACAAAAAAACGTACCTATTCGAGTTTTAGGGTCAAATATATTGATAATAATTTAGAGAGTTAATAAATTATCCAAATTCAAAAATAAGTCCTAATTTTCAACGAAGCACGTGTTCAGATCCCCTAATCAACGGATGGAATTTAACTAAAATTCTAAACACCTCAAGACTTATTGTGTATTTCGTATCACAGTCAAGCAACGAGAAAGTGGGCAACACATGTGCGCGACCCTAACAGAATTTGAAAAAGTACAAAAAAGTGATACGATTCGCACCGCTTAGAGTCGAATATACAGAGTTGTGAAAAAGAAAAGTAACAAAGTAAAATTAGTACACCTCCCAACTATCATCAAAATAGTATGTAGTTAATTGTAAATGATGAATCTACCAGGAATTTGATTATCGAAAGCGATGATGCGTCCTTAAGCTAATGTAATGAAATATACTTATACCTTACCAATTTTATTTTCACCGATATCAATGTGATCTATTTTATATTGCAGGTTTGTTTTGCTAAGTTATGAAAGTAATATTCATTTCTACACATTTGTATTGTATATCCAATGCACATTGTAAAGTTTTAGTAAACAGGACTAGCCAGAGACAATTTGGATTTTGATAATCTTGTGCCTATGAGCAAGCATTGTATTTTAAAACATCACTTACTCCTAGACACAGATTTTCCAGATCTAATATCTTCAGCATTAAAGTTAGATCGATATTAAAACACCAAATGTATGAACTAAAAGCCCTTTTTAAACTGCTATTTATTTTCTGGATTTATGTTTGAAATATTAACATACAGATTGTAGAATAAAATATAACGTGTCTTATTTAGGTGCAATCAAGACTTAGTACGTGATACATGATGCGTGTTACAAGAAGTGGTTTTGTTAACATTATAACATAGACTCATTCATCAGTACAAATTTTATATACTTTCAATCCGCAATCACAAGCTAGTTTTGTTATCAGAGACACTCATTTGTAAGCCCTTCATTGCACATCCAAAGAACATAAGGAGCTACGAGATTTGAAGACCTCAGCAAACTACATTTGTGAATGATTAATTAGATTTGGATAGTTTGCGTTGTTAAGTTCACATTGTATTGTAAATAATGTGTACTCAATGACGTAAACTTTCCGTATCTAAACAGTTCAGGATTTAAGCTACAGCAATGTTAAAAATTTTACTTCAAGATGTAAATCCTTGTTTTGGGTATTATCACGTATCACTCTTTATATTTCCTTTTATCGGGAGGCAAAGAAATAGAGTAAATTATTGAAAATCACAATATATCTTACAGAATATACACAAGACATAGTTAATGCTTCACTTGCGGATCAATTGTTTGTCTTTCAAATAAACCTATTTGACGAATTTAGCAGGAATTCGATAACTACACATCGGTCCAGGACTAATTTATCTAATTCATTAATAGAAAAATGGAATCCTTGCAATTGATGTATTATTGACGCGGGTTTCATTTTTACCTCGAAAATATGTGGCTAAAATAGTAAAATTGCTACTAGTTTAGTTATGAGATTGTTTGTGGATTGTTATGCAATAGTTAAATTAACATAGTAAATTTAAGGATTTAATTTCAAATTTACCGCCAAGTTTCGCACTACCTTATTAACGGAGCAAACGCGTAGTACCTACTACAAAATGAATGTAATATAATGTATATAAAGTGGACTAATGATGCTTTAAAGAGATAAAATAGTGTAAAACAGATAATATTTATACGCTGGTAATATTATTTTCACCGATTATATAGGGATCAGTTCTGTATTGCAAGTTAACCTGTAATCTAAAAACTGAAACGTGCTGCCTAGTATCGTGACTAAAGAATTAAGGTAACCGTTGCATAAATACACGTATTTTTAATAATTTATAGAGGTGGTGTGTATTTCTGGTTTAATAAGTTTTCTATGTAACCGTTGGATCAATATACCACATTTAACGGTTTAATTTCTAATTTCCCGCCATGTTTCGCACTGCCTTATTAATGGAGCAAACGCAATACCATCAGTACCTACTACAAAATGGCTTAGCTACCGCGTGCTTTTACGGACTGTGCTTATTAGTTTGTAATGTATGTAAAGAGGATTAATGATGCTCTGGAAAGGTAAAATAGTGTTTATATTACACCGGGCTACCTTTTACACGATGTTCTTGCTAATGATTTGTTGAAAAATACCTACAACTTACGTTGGTAAATTAAACGAGGTTATGTTTCATTCGGCATTAACGAATTTAAATCGTATTTAATTACAAATAATTAATTTAGGTGGGATTTGACTATCGATAGTGGCGATATACTCTGAAATTGATTGAATAGATAATATTTGCGTAATATTATTTTCGCAGATTATACAGTAATCTGTTTTATAATCTAATGAATCTAAAAGATTAAAAGAGTCTTTTGTGTTAACAATATTCCGGTAAGGCTTGAATTCAAAGATATGTTTGTTAAAATTTATAGAAGTGGCACCTAGATTTGCATATATTACAATTTCATATCCTCATTAGCACTAATTATAACCTGCAATGTCTTCATCAGAAGGTGCAGAAAAGAGCGCAGAAGTGGTGCTAAAGAAATACAACCCTTAAGTAAACTTCTTTGCTGATATAAACGAACGTAGTTGATAAACCGATCTTCAACATTTACTAATCATCGAAATAGTTCGTATTTAATTGTAAATGATGAAATTCCCAGGGATTTGACCATCGAAAGTGATGATACACTCTTAAGCTGATGTAATGAATTATACTTATGTTACTAATTTTATTTTCACCGATTTTAATACGATCAATTTTATATTGCAGGATCACCTAGAATCTAAGGGTTAGAAAGTGCTGCCTAATGTCATGGAAGAAGAATTAAAGGTAAGGTTTTATTTTACATATTCTAAAATTGCTAATAGTGTTAAGTAGTGTTGGAGAAATTTGAAACTGCCTGTACTAAGTGGTAGAACATCGTAACTCCTCTGTGAGGGCTAGTGACCATTTAAATTTTTGCTTCAAGTATTAGGATACGGATTGCAATTTATTTATAGCTGCTTTTTTTACTCTGTTATAAAGAACACTTACTCAAAGATCATGCATGCTATACAGGCTTGTTTTGCAAAGTTATGAAGGAAACATTTCTACACACTTTATTGTATATCCAATGCACATTGTAAAGTTTTAGTAAACAGGACTAGCCAGAGACAATTTGGATTTTGATGATCTTGTGCCTATGAGCAAGTATTGTATTTTAAAACATCACTTACTCCTAGACACAGATTTTCCAGATCTAATATCTTCAGCATTAAAGCTAGATCGATATTAAAACACCAAATGTATGAACTAAAAGCCCTTTTAAACTGCTATTTATTTTCTGGATTTATGTTTGAAATATTAACATACAGATTGTAGAATAAAATATAACGTGTCTTATTTAGGTGCAATCAAGACTTAGTACGTGATACATGATGTATGTTACAAGAAGTGGTTTTGTTAACATTATAACATAGACTCATTCATCATCCGCAATCACAAGCTAGTTTTGTTATCAGAGACACTCATTTGTAAGCCCTTCATTGCACATCCAAAGAACATAAGGAGCTACGAGATTTGAAGACCTCAGCAAACTACATTTGTGAATGATTAATTAGATTTGGATAGTTTACGTTGGTGAGTTCACATTGTATTGTAAATAATGTGTACTCAATGACGTAAACTTTCCGTATCTAAACAGTTCAGGATTTAAGCTACAGCAATGTTAAAAATGTAACTTGAAGATCTAAATCGTTACTTTGGGTATTATCACGTATCATTCTCTATATTTCCTTCTATATGGAGGCAAGGAAATAGAGTAAACTATTGACAATCACAATTTCTCCTGCAGAATATCCACAATACAATGTTAATACTTTACTTGCGGATCAATTGTTTGTCTTTCAAATAATCCTATTTGATGAACTTACCAGGAATTCGATAACTACACATCGGTCTAGGACTAATTTATCTAATTCATTAATAGAAAAATGGCATCCTTGCAATTGATGTATTGACGAGGGTTTAATTTTTACCTCGAGAATATGTGGCTAAGATAGTAAAATTGATAGTAGTTTAATTATGAGTTTTTTGTAGATTGTTATGCAATAGTTAGATTAATATAGTAAATTCAAGGTTTTAATTTCAAATTAGCCGCGAAGTTTCGCACTACTTTATTAACGGAGCAAACGCAATAGCATCAATACCTACTCTAAAATGGCTCAGCTGCTGCGTTTTTGTTAGTTTTGAAGGTATATAGTGGTTTTGATCCATTAAACAGGTAAAATAGTGTGCATACTATTTATGAGCACAATTTACATTACCTTATTGTCCTTAATTTTTGAAAAAGTACTTTGAAATTATGCCCGCCAGTTAAATAAGGTTATGATTCGGTTCCCTATTATTTTAAATGATGAATTTGTCGGGAATTTGATTATCGAAAATGATTATACGTTCGAAATCTGATATGACGAAGAATATTTACAAGTTCTTAATTTAATTTTCACGAATTTAACTGTGATCAACTTTTTGTGCAGGACCACCCGGAACCTGCAAGCTAGATAGTGCTGTCTAATTCTGTGAAAAATTATTAAAGGTAAGATTTTATTTTACATATTTTAGAGATTTGTAACAGTGGTATGCAGAGTTCGAAACAATAAAATTTCAAATCTTTATTGAACTTATTGTTTGGATATTTGAAACATTCTGTACCAAGTGGTAGAATATCGTAACCCTTTCTTGGCTTCTTGTGACATTTACATTTTAGCTTTCAGTATTAAAGTATAGATTGCAATCCATTTTCCATTACTCTTTTTTACTGTGCTGGAAAGAAACACAAACCGCACTTTATTATACATGATGAAATTTTCAGGATTTGACTATCGAACATGATGATACGTTCTAAAGCTGATATAATGAATAATATTTATAGATTCCTAATTTCATTTTCACCGATTTAATAGTGGTCTATTTTATATTGCAGGATCACCGGGAGTTGAAGAGCTAAAACATGCTGCCGAGTTTTGTGGAACAAGAACTAAAGGTAATGTTTTAAATCACATACTTTAGAAAATATGTAGAGACTACGTCCGTAAGTTAAGCGAGGATACGATTTGATATTCATTAGCAAATATACTTTTAATTTTATTATTAATGATCAATCTACCAGTGGTATGATTATCAGTTGTCATGAGATACTCTCAAACTGATATAATAAATGGTATTGGAGTAATATTATTGTCGCAGATTATATAGTAATCTGTTTTATAGTCTAACGAAAAGATGAAAGGTGTCGCTTACTTTCGTGTTAATAGAATTCTGGTGAGGTTTTCATTAAGAGATATATTTTTAAAATTTATAGAAGTGGCACCTGGAGTTGCATATATTAAAGTTGCATATCCTCACTAGCACTAATATTAACCTGCAATGCCTTCGTCAGAAGATGCAGCAAAGATAGCGCAGAGGTGGTAAAGGAACACAATCTTCAGGTCAATTGTTTTACTGATTTCAAATGCGCAATTGATAACACCGATTTCCAACATTTTTGACCAACACTAACTTACGTGCACAAGTTAAACTTTGTTACTTTTCTTTTTCACAACGGTGAAGAAAGCATACATCAAACACAATCAATGAAATTTTCATTTGGATCTTGAGTTAGAGCCAAAATATCCTTAAACAAACAGGGTTGATAATCAGAAAGGTTCATAATATTTAATCAATAAGCCGCTTAAAAATCTCCAATCATGAAAACATTGTTCACTAGATCGATACCATAATAATGCTCTACCCTCAAACAAATTAATAGCTGAATCGAATAATTGATCTTCAGTCAAACTGCGAGCTACACTAAGTTCTTCCACATGCTCAAGAAAATTGTGGACTGTCTCTCCGCGAGGGTCACCGCTATATTTAATTAGATGATTGAACACGAGTTGAATTAAAAATATATCGAGGATCTACTGTTTACGTAGATCTACAAACGCGGACTACACTGTACATCCCCTTGATCCAGATAACTCAACGCATCAACCAATACTGAAGGTCTTACACCAGAACAGGTTGAATTTCGATCTTCATTATTGGCTGATGCGTTGAGTTATTTGGATCAAATGGATTTGCGGTATAATCCGGCTTTGGATTCCACATTTGAAGCGACATCAGGTCCCAGACACCCAATCATCTAGCCATGCCCAATCGGTTTCTAAGTGGAAAGTTAAATATAGCGATGATCCCCGAAGACAGACCTTCTACAATTACCTTGAACGTGTGGAAGAGAGCTTAGTGTAGGTCGCGGTTTGACTAAACATCAATTATTCGATTCAGCTATTGATTTGCTTGAGGGTAGACCATTATCAAGATTGAAATTCTTTAAGCAGCTTATTAAATAATATTAATTACCAAGCGCCTTAGTTTGAGGATATTATGACTCGAACTCAGGATCCAAATAAAAATTTTATCGATTATTTTTTCATGTATGCTTTCTATGATACAAGATTGTGAAGAAGAAAAAGTAACAAAATAAAATTTGTGAACGCAATAACTTTATTTAACAAAAAAATTAAGCGGTAGAAGACAAAAATTACTTCAATTAAATTACTTGGTATAAGTATCCCTCGGTAGTTGATCTTTCCCCACGCTGGCTTACTGGCTGATGGCTTAAAAGGAATTTGTCAGGAGAAATTGCCTTTAGATACTTCTGAGTGTGAGAAAATTAATAACTAAACGAAATAATTAGAAAAGCCCTGTAAATATAAAATGAACGGATATGATATAAAATGAAGAAACAAAAAAAAACGTACCTATTCGAGTTTTAGGGTCAAATATATTGATAATAATTTAGAGAGTTAATAAATTATCCAAATTCAAAAATAAGTCCTAATTTTCAACGAAGCACGTGTTCAGATCCCCTAATCAACGGATGGAATTTAACTAAAATTCTAAACACCTCAAGACTTATTGTGTATTTCGTATCACAGTCAAGCAACGAGAAAGTGGGCAACACATGTGCGCGACCCTAACAGAATTTGAAAAAGTACAAAAAAGTGATACGATTCGCACCGCTTAGAGTCGAATATACAGAGTTGTGAAAAGAAAAGTAACAAAGTAAAATTAGTACACCTCCCAACTATCATCAAAATAGTATGTAGTTAATTGTAAATGATGAATCTACCAGGAATTTGATTATCGAAAGCGATGATGCGTCCTTAAGCTAATGTAATGAAATATACTTATACCTTACCAATTTTATTTTCACCGATATCAATGTGATCTATTTTATATTGCAGGTTTGTTTTGCTAAGTTATGAAAGTAATATTCATTTCTACACATTTGTATTGTATATCCAATGCACATTGTAAAGTTTTAGTAAACAGGACTAGCCAGAGACAATTTGGATTTTGATGATCTTGTGCCTATGAGCAAGCATTGTATTTTAAAACATCACTTACTCCTAGACACAGATTTTCCAGATCTAATATCTTCAGCATTAAAGTTAGATCGATATTAAAACACCAAATGTATGAACTAAAAGCCCTTTTTAAACTGCTATTTATTTTCTGGATTTATGTTTGAAATATTAACATACAGATTGTAGAATAAAATATAACGTGTCTTATTTAGGTGCAATCAAGACTTAGTACGTGATACATGATGCGTGTTACAAGAAGTGGTTTTGTTAACATTATAACATAGACTCATTCATCAGTACAAATTTTATATACTTTCAATCCGCAATCACAAGCTAGTTTTGTTATCAGAGACACTCATTTGTAAGCCCTTCATTGCACATCCAAAGAACATAAGGAGCTACGAGATTTGAAGACCTCAGCAAACTACATTTGTGAATGATTAATTAGATTTGGATAGTTTGCGTTGTTAAGTTCACATTGTATTGTAAATAATGTGTACTCAATGACGTAAACTTTCCGTATCTAAACAGTTCAGGATTTAAGCTACAGCAATGTTAAAAATTTTACTTCAAGATGTAAATCCTTGTTTTGGGTATTATCACGTATCACTCTTTATATTTCCTTTTATCGGGAGGCAAAGAAATAGAGTAAATTATTGAAAATCACAATATATCTTACAGAATATACACAAGACATAGTTAATGCTTCACTTGCGGATCAATTGTTTGTCTTTCAAATAAACCTATTTGACGAATTTAGCAGGAATTCGATAACTACACATCGGTCCAGGACTAATTTATCTAATTCATTAATAGAAAAAATGGAATCCTTGCAATTGATGTATTATTGACGCGGGTTTCATTTTTACCTCGAAAATATGTGGCTAAAATAGTAAAATTGCTACTAGTTTAGTTATGAGATTGTTTGTGGATTGTTATGCAATAGTTAAATTAACATAGTAAATTTAAGGATTTAATTTCAAATTTACCGCCAAGTTTCGCACTACCTTATTAACGGAGCAAACGCGTAGTACCTACTACAAAATGAATGTAATATAATGTATATATAGTGGACTAATGATGCTTTAAAGAGATAAAATAGTGTAAAACAGATAATATTTATACGCTGGTAATATTATTTTCACCGATTATATAGGGATCAGTTCTGTATTGCAAGTTAACCTGTAATCTAAAAACTGAAACGTGCTGCCTAGTATCGTGACTAAAGAATTAAGGTAACCGTTGCATAAATACACGTATTTTTAATAATTTATAGAGGTGGTGTGTATTTCTGGTTTAATAAGTTTTCTATGTAACCGTTGGATCAATATACCACATTTAACGGTTTAATTTCTAATTTCCCGCCATGTTTCGCACTGCCTTATTAATGGAGCAAACGCAATACCATCAGTACCTACTACAAAACGGCTTAGCTACCGCGTGCTTTTACGGACTGTGCTTATTAGTTTGTAATGTATGTAAAGAGGATTAATGATGCTCTGGAAAGGTAAAATAGTGTTTATATTACACCGGGCTACCTTTTACACGATGTTCTTGCTAATGATTTGTTGAAAAATACCTACAACTTACGTTGGTAAATTAAACGAGGTTATGTTTCATTCGGCATTAACGAATTTAAATCGTATTTAATTACAAATAATTAATTTAGGTGGGATTTGACTATCGATAGTGGCGATATACTCTGAAATTGATTGAATAGATAATATTTGCGTAATATTATTTTCGCAGATTATACAGTAATCTGTTTTATAATCTAATGAATCTAAAAGATTAAAAGAGTCTTTTGTGTTAACAATATTCCGGTAAGGCTTGAATTCAAAGATATGTTTGTTAAAATTTATAGAAGTGGCACCTAGATTTGCATATATTACAATTTCATATCCTCATTAGCACTAATTATAACCTGCAATGTCTTCATCAGAAGGTGCAGAAAAGAGCGCAGAAGTGGTGCTAAAGAAATACAACCCTTAAGTAAACTTCTTTGCTGATATAAACGAACGTAGTTGATAAACCGATCTTCAACATTTACTAATCATCGAAATAGTTCGTATTTAATTGTAAATGATGAAATTCCCAGGGATTTGACCATCGAAAGTGATGATACACTCTTAAGCTGATGTAATGAATTATACTTATGTTACTAATTTTATTTTCACCGATTTTAATACGATCAATTTTATATTGCAGGATCACCTAGAATCTAAGGGTTAGAAAGTGCTGCCTAATGTCATGGAAGAAGAATTAAAGGTAAGGTTTTATTTTACATATTCTAAAATTGTTAATAGTGTTAAGTAGTGTTGGAGAAATTTGAAACTGCCTGTACTAAGTGGTAGAACATCGTAACTCCTCTGTGAGGGCTAGTGACCATTTAAATTTTTGCTTCAAGTATTAGGATACGGATTGCAATTTATTTATAGCTGCTTTTTTTACTCTGTTATAAAGAACACTTACTCAAAGATCATGCATGCTATACAGGCTTGTTTTGCAAAGTTATGAAGGAAACATTTCTACACACTTTATTGTATATCCAATGCACATTGTAAAGTTTTAGTAAACAGGACTAGCCAGAGACAATTTGGATTTTGATGATCTTGTGCCTATGAGCAAGTATTGTATTTTAAAACATCACTTACTCCTAGACACAGATTTTCCAGATCTAATATCTTCAGCATTAAAGCTAGATCGATATTAAAACACCAAATGTATGAACTAAAAGCCCTTTTTAAACTGCTATTTATTTTCTGGATTTATGTTTGAAATATTAACATACAGATTGTAGAATAAAATATAACGTGTCTTATTTAGGTGCAATCAAGACTTAGTACGTGATACATGATGTATGTTACAAGAAGTGGTTTTGTTAACATTATAACATAGACTCATTCATCATCCGCAATCACAAGCTAGTTTTGTTATCAGAGACACTCATTTGTAAGCCCTTCATTGCACATCCAAAGAACATAAGGAGCTACGAGATTTGAAGACCTCAGCAAACTACATTTGTGAATGATTAATTAGATTTGGATAGTTTACGTTGGTGAGTTCACATTGTATTGTAAATAATGTGTACTCAATGACGTAAACTTTCCGTATCTAAACAGTTCAGGATTTAAGCTACAGCAATGTTAAAAATGTAACTTGAAGATCTAAATCGTTACTTTGGGTATTATCACGTATCATTCTCTATATTTCCTTCTATATGGAGGCAAGGAAATAGAGTAAACTATTGACAATCACAATTTCTCCTGCAGAATATCCACAATACAATGTTAATACTTTACTTGCGGATCAATTGTTTGTCTTTCAAATAATCCTATTTGATGAACTTACCAGGAATTCGATAACTACACATCGGTCTAGGACTAATTTATCTAATTCATTAATAGAAAAAATGGCATCCTTGCAATTGATGTATTGACGAGGGTTTAATTTTTACCTCGAGAATATGTGGCTAAGATAGTAAAATTGATAGTAGTTTAATTATGAGTTTTTGTAGATTGTTATGCAATAGTTAGATTAATATAGTAAATTCAAGGTTTTAATTTCAAATTAGCCGCGAAGTTTCGCACTACTTTATTAACGGAGCAAACGCAATAGCATCAATACCTACTCTAAAATGGCTCAGCTGCTGCGTTTTTGTTAGTTTTGAAGGTATATAGTGGTTTTTGATCCATTAAACAGGTAAAATAGTGTGCATACTATTTATGAGCACAATTTACATTACCTTATTGTCCTTAATTTTTGAAAAAGTACTTTGAAATTATGCCCGCCAGTTAAATAAGGTTATGATTCGGTTCCCTATTATTTTAAATGATGAATTTGTCGGGAATTTGATTATCGAAAATGATTATACGTTCGAAATCTGATATGACGAAGAATATTTACAAGTTCTTAATTTAATTTTCACGAATTTAACTGTGATCAACTTTTGTGCAGGACCACCCGGAACCTGCAAGCTAGATAGTGCTGTCTAATTCTGTGAAAAATTATTAAAGGTAAGATTTTATTTTACATATTTTAGAGATTTGTAACAGTGGTATGCAGAGTTCGAAACAATAAAATTTCAAATCTTTATTGAACTTATTGTTTGGATATTTGAAACATTCTGTACCAAGTGGTAGAATATCGTAACCCTTTCTTGGCTTCTTGTGACATTTACATTTTAGCTTTCAGTATTAAAGTATAGATTGCAATCCATTTTCCATTACTCTTTTTTACTGTGCTGGAAAGAAACACAAACCGCACTTTATTATACATGATGAAATTTTCAGGGATTTGACTATCGAACATGATGATACGTTCTAAAGCTGATATAATGAATAATATTTATAGATTCCTAATTTCATTTTCACCGATTTAATAGTGGTCTATTTTATATTGCAGGATCACCGGGAGTTGAAGAGCTAAAACATGCTGCCGAGTTTTGTGGAACAAGAACTAAAGGTAATGTTTTAAATCACATACTTTAGAAAATATGTAGAGACTACGTCCGTAAGTTAAGCGAGGATACGATTTGATATTCATTAGCAAATATACTTTTAATTTTATTATTAATGATCAATCTACCAGTGGTATGATTATCAGTTGTCATGAGATACTCTCAAACTGATATAATAAATGGTATTGGAGTAATATTATTGTCGCAGATTATATAGTAATCTGTTTTATAGTCTAACGAAAAGATGAAAGGTGTCGCTTACTTTCGTGTTAATAGAATTCTGGTGAGGTTTTCATTAAGAGATATATTTTTAAAATTTATAGAAGTGGCACCTGGAGTTGCATATATTAAAGTTGCATATCCTCACTAGCACTAATATTAACCTGCAATGCCTTCGTCAGAAGATGCAGCAAAGATAGCGCAGAGGTGGTAAAGGAACACAATCTTCAGGTCAATTGTTTTACTGATTTCAAATGCGCAATTGATAACACCGATTTCCAACATTTTTGACCAACACTAACTTACGTGCACAAGTTAAACTTTGTTACTTTTCTTTTTCACAACGGTGAAGAAAGCATACATCAAACACAATCAATGAAATTTTCATTTGGATCTTGAGTTAGAGCCAAAATATCCTTAAACAAACAGGGTTGATAATCGAAAGGTTCATAATATTTAATCAATAAGCCGCTTAAAAATCTCCAATCATGAAAACATTGTTCACTAGATCGATACCATAATAATGCTCTACCCTCAAACAAATTAATAGCTGAATCGAATAATTGATCTTCAGTCAAACTGCGAGCTACACTAAGTTCTTCCACATGCTCAAGAAAATTGTGGACTGTCTCTCCGCGAGGGTCACCGCTATATTTAATTAGATGATTGAACACGAGTTGAATTAAAAATATATCGAGGATCTACTGTTTACGTAGATCTACAAACGCGGACTACACTGTACATCCCCTTGATCCAGATAACTCAACGCATCAACCAATACTGAAGGTCTTACACCAGAACAGGTTGAATTTCGATCTTCATTATTGGCTGATGCGTTGAGTTATTTGGATCAAATGGATTTGCGGTATAATCCGGCTTTGGATTCCACATTTGAAGCGACATCAGGTCCCAGACACCCAATCATCTAGCCATGCCCAATCGGTTTCTAAGTGGAAAGTTAAATATAGCGATGATCCCCGAAGACAGACCTTCTACAATTACCTTGAACGTGTGGAAGAGAGCTTAGTGTAGGTCGCGGTTTGACTAAACATCAATTATTCGATTCAGCTATTGATTTGCTTGAGGGTAGACCATTATCAAGATTGAAATTCTTTAAGCAGCTTATTAAATAATATTAATTACCAAGCGCCTTAGTTTGAGGATATTATGACTCGAACTCAGGATCCAAATAAAAATTTTATCGATTATTTTTTCATGTATGCTTTCTATGATACAAGATTGTGAAGAAGAAAAAGTAACAAAATAAAATTTGTGAACGCAATAACTTTATTTAACAAAAAAAAATTAAGCGGTAGAAGACAAAAAATTACTTCAATTAAATTACTTGGTATAAGTATCCCTCGGTAGTTGATCTTTCCCCACGCTGGCTTACTGGCTGATGGCTTAAAAGGAATTTGTCAGGAGAAATTGCCTTTAGATACTTCTGAGTGTGAGAAAATTAATAACTAAACGAAATAATTAGAAAAGCCCTGTAAATATAAAATGAACGGATATGATATAAAATGAAGAAACAAAAAAAAACGTACCTATTCGAGTTTTAGGGTCAAATATATTGATAATAATTTAGAGAGTTAATAAATTATCCAAATTCAAAAATAAGTCCTAATTTTCAACGAAGCACGTGTTCAGATCCCCTAATCAACGGATGGAATTTAACTAAAATTCTAAACACCTCAAGACTTATTGTGTATTTCGTATCACAGTCAAGCAACGAGAAAGTGGGCAACACATGTGCGCGACCCTAACAGAATTTGAAAAAGTACAAAAAAGTGATACGATTCGCACCGCTTAGAGTCGAATATACAGAGTTGTGAAAAGAAAAGTAACAAAGTAAAATTAGTACACCTCCCAACTATCATCAAAATAGTATGTAGTTAATTGTAAATGATGAATCTACCAGGAATTTGATTATCGAAAGCGATGATGCGTCCTTAAGCTAATGTAATGAAATATACTTATACCTTACCAATTTTATTTTCACCGATATCAATGTGATCTATTTTATATTGCAGGTTTGTTTTGCTAAGTTATGAAAGTAATATTCATTTCTACACATTTGTATTGTATATCCAATGCACATTGTAAAGTTTTAGTAAACAGGACTAGCCAGAGACAATTTGGATTTTGATGATCTTGTGCCTATGAGCAAGCATTGTATTTTAAAACATCACTTACTCCTAGACACAGATTTTCCAGATCTAATATCTTCAGCATTAAAGTTAGATCGATATTAAAACACCAAATGTATGAACTAAAAGCCCTTTTAAACTGCTATTTATTTTCTGGATTTATGTTTGAAATATTAACATACAGATTGTAGAATAAAATATAACGTGTCTTATTTAGGTGCAATCAAGACTTAGTACGTGATACATGATGCGTGTTACAAGAAGTGGTTTTGTTAACATTATAACATAGACTCATTCATCAGTACAAATTTTATATACTTTCAATCCGCAATCACAAGCTAGTTTTGTTATCAGAGACACTCATTTGTAAGCCCTTCATTGCACATCCAAAGAACATAAGGAGCTACGAGATTTGAAGACCTCAGCAAACTACATTTGTGAATGATTAATTAGATTTGGATAGTTTGCGTTGTTAAGTTCACATTGTATTGTAAATAATGTGTACTCAATGACGTAAACTTTCCGTATCTAAACAGTTCAGGATTTAAGCTACAGCAATGTTAAAAATTTTACTTCAAGATGTAAATCCTTGTTTTGGGTATTATCACGTATCACTCTTTATATTTCCTTTTATCGGGAGGCAAAGAAATAGAGTAAATTATTGAAAATCACAATATATCTTACAGAATATACACAAGACATAGTTAATGCTTCACTTGCGGATCAATTGTTTGTCTTTCAAATAAACCTATTTGACGAATTTAGCAGGAATTCGATAACTACACATCGGTCCAGGACTAATTTATCTAATTCATTAATAGAAAAATGGAATCCTTGCAATTGATGTATTATTGACGCGGGTTTCATTTTTACCTCGAAAATATGTGGCTAAAATAGTAAAATTGCTACTAGTTTAGTTATGAGATTGTTTGTGGATTGTTATGCAATAGTTAAATTAACATAGTAAATTTAAGGATTTAATTTCAAATTTACCGCCAAGTTTCGCACTACCTTATTAACGGAGCAAACGCGTAGTACCTACTACAAAATGAATGTAATATAATGTATATAAAGTGGACTAATGATGCTTTAAAGAGATAAAATAGTGTAAAACAGATAATATTTATACGCTGGTAATATTATTTTCACCGATTATATAGGGATCAGTTCTGTATTGCAAGTTAACCTGTAATCTAAAAACTGAAACGTGCTGCCTAGTATCGTGACTAAAGAATTAAGGTAACCGTTGCATAAATACACGTATTTTTAATAATTTATAGAGGTGGTGTGTATTTCTGGTTTAATAAGTTTTCTATGTAACCGTTGGATCAATATACCACATTTAACGGTTTAATTTCTAATTTCCCGCCATGTTTCGCACTGCCTTATTAATGGAGCAAACGCAATACCATCAGTACCTACTACAAAATGGCTTAGCTACCGCGTGTTTTTACGGACTGTGCTTATTAGTTTGTAATGTATGTAAAGAGGATTAATGATGCTCTGGAAAGGTAAAATAGTGTTTATATTACACCGGGCTACCTTTTACACGATGTTCTTGCTAATGATTTGTTGAAAAATACCTACAACTTACGTTGGTAAATTAAACGAGGTTATGTTTCATTCGGCATTAACGAATTTAAATCGTATTTAATTACAAATAATTAATTTAGGTGGGATTTGACTATCGATAGTGGCGATATACTCTGAAATTGATTGAATAGATAATATTTGCGTAATATTATTTTCGCAGATTATACAGTAATCTGTTTTATAATCTAATGAATCTAAAAGATTAAAAGAGTCTTTTGTGTTAACAATATTCCGGTAAGGCTTGAATTCAAAGATATGTTTGTTAAAATTTATAGAAGTGGCACCTAGATTTGCATATATTACAATTTCATATCCTCATTAGCACTAATTATAACCTGCAATGTCTTCATCAGAAGGTGCAGAAAAGAGCGCAGAAGTGGTGCTAAAGAAATACAACCCTTAAGTAAACTTCTTTGCTGATATAAACGAACGTAGTTGATAAACCGATCTTCAACATTTACTAATCATCGAAATAGTTCGTATTTAATTGTAAATGATGAAATTCCCAGGGATTTGACCATCGAAAGTGATGATACACTCTTAAGCTGATGTAATGAATTATACTTATGTTACTAATTTTATTTTCACCGATTTTAATACGATCAATTTTATATTGCAGGATCACCTAGAATCTAAGGGTTAGAAAGTGCTGCCTAATGTCATGGAAGAAGAATTAAAGGTAAGGTTTTATTTTACATATTCTAAAAATTGTTAATAGTGTTAAGTAGTGTTGGAGAAATTTGAAACTGCCTGTACTAAGTGGTAGAACATCGTAACTCCTCTGTGAGGGCTAGTGACCATTTAAATTTTTGCTTCAAGTATTAGGATACGGATTGCAATTTATTTATAGCTGCTTTTTTTACTCTGTTATAAAGAACACTTACTCAAAGATCATGCATGCTATACAGGCTTGTTTTGCAAAGTTATGAAGGTAACATTTCTACACACTTTATTGTATATCCAATGCACATTGTAAAGTTTTAGTAAACAGGACTAGCCAGAGACAATTTGGATTTTGATGATCTTGTGCCTATGAGCAAGCATTGTATTTTAAAACATCACTTACTCCTAGACACAGATTTTCCAGATCTAATATCTTCAGCATTAAAGTTAGATCGATATTAAAACACCAAATGTATGAACTAAAAGGCCCTTTTTAAACTGCTATTTATTTTCTCGATTTATGTTTGAAATATTAACATACAGATTGTAGAATAAAATATAGTGTGCCTTATTTAGGTGCAATCAAGACTTAGTACGTGATACATGATGGGTGTTGCAAGAAGTGGTTTTGTTAACATTATAACATAGACTCATTCATCAGTACAAATTTTATATACATTCAATTCACAATCAAAAGCTAGTTTTGTTATAAGAGACACTCATTTGTAAGACCTTCACTGCACATCCAAAGAACATAAGGAGCTACGAGATTTTGAAGACTTTAGCAAGCTAGATTTGTGAAAGATTAATTAGATTTGGATAGTTTTGTATTGTAAATAATGTGTACTCAATGACGTAAACTTTCCGTATCAAAACACTTCAGAATGGAGAATGAAGAACTTTAACAGTTCGAAAATTGCCATAGCTGTGATTGATTGAAGTACATATGTCATAATTTGGTTGATATTTATCCAATATTAAATCTGCAACGTCTTTGAAGATTATTGAAGAGAATATATGCAACAAAGTGGACTAAACGAACCTAACAACTGTTGCAACACGATACTTGCTAATATAAAAGAAAATGATTGGTCAATTTTACATATATTAACTTAAATTTGAATTATGTTACAAAAAACATTTTATTCCAGGTGGCGGGATATTGGAAGCCCCTTGATAGATGCTAGTGGCCATTTAGATTTTTGTTTCAATTTATCATTACTTCTTTTGACCTCCTATAAAACACACTCCTATAAAAAACACTCACTGTGCGCTAGAGGGATTTGTTTTACTAAGTTGTAAAGGTAACATAATCAATCGAACACACTTTATATTCAATGCACATAACTGAGTGGATGGTTGTATGGTCTGCGTTTCCAAGTAAACAATGCATTTTGAAAGTATCTAACATCTTTAGTATTAAACATAAGCATTCGTATATACTTTATAGCATATTCAATTAAGACGGGTAAGACGTCAGTAACCAGGACTAGCGAAAAACAATTAGATTCGGACAGTCTGAGGCTTCGAGCAAGTAATGCATTTTAAAACATGACTTACTCGAAGTCCATATCTTTCCGTATCTAACATCTTCAACACTAAACTATATCAATATTAAAAGCTTAAACCCAAAATGCATGGCTGAAAATGATTTTTTTGACACACCAACGAAAACTTTTCAAATATGAAACAATTTCATTTCTGTGTCCTTATTGTTATTATATATAATACCAATTCTTTTTCAGGTCCTTTTAAAACAATAACAATTTCATGTCTTGTAGAGATATCAAATCCAAATTAGCTGAAGATGAGACAGCTTATAAAGAAACGAGATACCCAGTAAGTTATATTCCAGTTAGCATTAATGATTTTACTGTTCATTTTGTTGTAAATGATGAATTAACCAAGGTTTTGATAGTTTTATGATGTAACTCTAAAGCTGATTTATTTATGTTATAAGCACGCGTATATTTTTCTTTTAAATTTTGTACTACCACTGCTTTAATTTTTACAGGTAAATATAAATAAAGAAGGAGAACGTAGGTGCCCTTAGAAAATACTTCTAGAACGGTAAATACTGTTATAATATTACATAACATTGATAGCAAATTTCCCGCCATGTTGCGCACTACCCTAGTAACTGAGCAAACGCAATATCATTAGTACCTACTACAAAAAGGCGTAGTTATCACGTGCATCGTGCGGGCTGTGTTTACCAATTTTAAATTGTATTAAAAACAAATTCGATCATACCCCAGAAAGGTGAGATAATGTACATATTACCGCAGTCTATTATTTATAACATGTTTCTGGTACAAATTCCCTAAAATATAAGAACAATTCCCGAAGATTAATTAGGGTTATGTATCATTCTGCAATGATGAATTTGTTTCTTCTTTCATTGTAAATGATGAGGTTTGATTATAATATAGTGATTATATTCTCATCAATTTTGTGTATGTTGCTGTTCTATTTTGGAGCATGAGATGGAAATTTATTATTTATTTATATTCTTTTGGTAATTCAATAGTTCATAAATAGGTAAATTTGCACATATTTAAATTTTAAATTTTCCATAATTTTTAGCACACGTTCTTAACTAAGCAAACGTAATAAGAACGATACCTATCACAAAATGGTGGAATGGACGCATAAATTTAGTGAAGTGATGCTGTTTGAACAGTAAGTGTCTAAACCGCGCTTCAATGCAGTTGAGGTCTCGTACTTTATTATAAAATCGTTCAATGTCGTTTAGTATTTTAATTATTTAATTTACGAGAAATATTATAACGACACATCGTTTTGTGCTAAAGGGTTATGATAGAATATAAAAGAATGAAGTCGCGTTATGCATCAGTTGTGTCTAGAATTCAAGTTAAAACAGAACTTTTTAATTTCTAGATGGTCGTGGAAAATAAAAAATCTAATTTCCTTTATTATTGTGGCTTCTTCAGAGATGACAACTGAAAACTAATTTCTCAAATGGAAGGTATGCATACAACAAAATTCTATACCCATAACAATTCCTTCTTGCAGGTTTGGCACAAAATCCAAATTCTTTTTTAAAATTGTAGATAATGACAAGTGAACAAAAAAGTAAGATCCTAAATTATTTTAAAATTCTCCAACTAATATTCACATCTCTGTTTTTATTTAGCTAAGCAAATAATTTTTAGATATCGTCCAGTAACCAAAAGTGTGGCTTCATACATGAATTAGAGAAGTAAGAATACTATAAACAAATTACGTTTGGATGGATTGTGATTCTAGGGAAAGGATTGCATGTTAGTTACTTTTCCCTACGTATCACAATCGTCCCATACGTAACATCTTCGAGATTTCTATGGAAATACAGAATAAGTAATTTCAATTTCTAAGCATTTATGATTTGAAATAGACCCAGGAATCCAGAAAGCATAAACAGTAAGAACACCATAAAGAAATTACCTTTGGATGGATTGTAACTTTGGGGAGGAAGATCTATATTGGCTACTTCCTTTCACAAGTTACAATCCTTCCATACGTAACATCTTCAGGATTTTTATCGTAATATAGAATGCGTAATTTTAATTTCTCCGTGAAGGTTTGCTAACCCAGCACCGTTTTGGCCAATAAAAAATAGAATTACAGCAAATTTTATAAACAGCAAAAATATCATATACAAATTACATTTGGATAGATTTTGGTTCTAGGGGAGAAGTTGTATGTATGTTACTTTTCACTACGAACAACAATTGTTCCAGACACATCTACAGGATTTTTAGGGAAATATAGAGTAAGTAATTTTAATTTCTTTTCTGATGTAATACTTTTTGATTTGAAATAGATTGAAGATCACACACACAAGGATATTCTGATTTAGAAAATAATGCATATGATCAACGATTTTCAGCAGGTAAGACCTTACGTAATTTTCTTCTCTCTTGTTAAAAATTGCTTTTTCGCAAAAGTACTAATTAAATAAGATCACGCAAATGTAATGGAAAATACAATTTACCATGATAAACAACGTTCCGATGAAATCCAACATTAAATGTCTTTAAATTGCTTTATGTCAATATTGATCCTATAAGGTTATATTTTGATCAATGGTTAGTGGCTTTCACATTATTTAAATCCAGTTTGTCGAGTATCGTAATTTTTTCCTTCATGTTTTCAGAAAACTTATTTGGGCTCATTGGATCAACACTGATGATACTTTGAACAAGGTAAACAATTTATTTTCAATACTTTTTAACGCGATGGCTATTTCTTATTATATCGGAATTACTGTAAATGATGGCGATCCTTGCGCAGATCTGACACGCAGTGATCTTAACTAAAACTACTGAAATCTTAAATTTTGATAAATTTTGGAACCCAACTTATGTTTTTCTGCCCCTTGTTTCACATAAAGATCCAACTTCCTGAACATTCTATGCGCTTTCGCTATTGAAGTTTATTTGAGGATGACAGCTGGAGGCAGACAATCCCAAAATGAAGTAACGTATGTGAAAAATTGCTGCTCATTCCCAACGTTTAAGATTCATTTATAGATGTTGATGACATTTCTTGCAAATGTTGAAATTATTGAAGAAATATAGAAGTCTGTTATAGCCCTCTGATAAAATTTATATTTCTCTTTTACCATTTTATTAAAGGGAGAGAAATGGTTCCTCGATCACCTTTACATTCTCCTTTACTGACGACTCTTTGCAGCTAACAGTTGAAGATACAGTTTGTTCACACGGAACTTAGGTACGTAAAAAATCTTCCTAATTGCATTAAATTTCTAAAATCTATTTTATATGATGATACACAAGCAATTTGATTCTGGTAAATATCTATAATATTAGGTTGGTAAACTGAATTAGCGAAATTCTTGTTGAAAATCGGCTTTAATTTTGGAAATGTACTACGTAATTTCCTATTTGATTGTTCCTGAAAACTTATTTGGCCTCAACGGATCAACATCGATGATACTTTGCAAATAGTAAACATGATTTTCTATTTAATTTATTTACAATATTTTTTGACGTGGTAGCTATTTCATGCTATACTATAATTACTGTAATGATGACAATCCTTCCGCAGATCTGACATGCAATGATTTTCACTAAAATTACTGAAATCTCAAATTTGTTGAAAAACATATATCGTAGATGCATAAACACAGAAGTATCTCAATTTCCTTTTTCTCTTTCAGAATTCGTACCAAGGAAACGTGGCCAAAAGAAATAAATAGGTGAGAATCTAAAGTATTCTAGTTCACCAACTTCAAAATAGCCTATATTCAAGCTTTTAATACGACGACAAATTTGCCCTTCAGATGATGTTTTGTGTACATGATTTTACTTGTATTTTGAAACTAAAACTCCCTTTTATTTTCGCATTGCTTTTTGTTTGAATTGACATTGTTTTTCAAATTACAGCAACAAAGTCGTTTCAAGATATTGCTAAGCAACTCAAACAACTACTCCATGCAAGAATTAGAAGTGTCTGGTAAGAAAGTTTTCGGATTCACTCATAAGTATAAAAAGACTCAAACGATATTAGAAGATACTGATCGTAAAGAAAGCAACATATCATGCTTGGATGGACTGTGACTTGGGGTGAAGGTTTGCATTTTGGTTTCCTTTGGCACTGGGTCACAGTCTTTCCATGCATCAAATCTTCAGCATTTTCTGGAAAATCAATGGAATGGACGCAGGTGGTAAGAAAAAGGTGAAGTAGTAGATTATGAAATATAAAGGTTATATGGGTAGTAGAGAATTTTTCATCAGTGATAATACATTAATAGGTTTGTTTTGAAATAGATGATCATTACCCAGGGACGGCCTCGTTTAAGGGACAAACTGGAAGTAACCGATTGGGTAGGGAAGCAGCGAATGGGTATATCAGTGATTTAGACGATTTCTATACTCGTTCTCTGTTCATTCTGCTTAATTACAATCGCCCTAAAATATATTAAATTGTCATCCAAAGCCAACTGTCTATGTTCAGAAATAGAAGGACTTCAGCTAAACTGGTCCCACTTAAATTTAAATTGGCCTTGTATTTTTCCAGGCCAATGGACTGCCAACAGCATGAGGATACAGATTGACTAAACAGGAACTGAGGTATGAAAGGTACACGTACTTATAGAAAATCTTCAAATTCCCATGATATGATGACAATAATTATTTGATTATACTAGGCGGTCATGATATTGGTTTCATGTGCTGAATCCACTGAATTTATGTTAGGACCCTGATAAATGTTGGAACCCAACTTAAGTTTTTCTCCGCCTTGTTTCAGATAAAGATCCAACATCTTGAACATTCTATGCGCTTTCGCTATTGAAGTTTATTTGAGGATGACAGCTGGAGGCAGGCAATCCCAAAAAGAAGTAACGTATGTGAAAAATTTCTGCTCATTCCCAACGTTTAAGATTCATTTATAGATGTTCATGACATTTCTTGGAAATGTTGAAATTATTGAAGAAATATAGAAGGCTGTTATAGCCCTCTGATAAAATTTATATTTCCCTTTTACCATTTTATTAAAGGGAGAGAAATGGTTCCTCGATCACCTTTACATTCTCCTTTACTGACGACTCTTTACAGCTAACAGTTGAAGATACAGTTTGTTCACACGGAACTTAGGTACGTAAAATATCATCCTAATTGCATTATATTTCTAAAATCTATTTTATATGATGATACACAAGCAATTTGATTCTGGTAAATATCTATAATATTAGGTTGGTAAACTAAATTAGCGGAATTATTGTTGAAAATCGGCTTTAATTTTGGAAATGTACTACGTAACTTCCGATTTGATTGTTCCTGAAAACTTATTTGGCCTCAACGGATCAACATCGATGATACTTTGCAAAAAGTAAACATGATTTTCTATTTAATTTATTTACAATATTTTATGACGTGGTAGCTATTTCATGCTATACTATAATTACTGTAATGATGACAATCCTTCCGCAGATGACATGCAATGATTTTCACTAAAATTACTGAAATCTTAAATTTGTTTAAAAACATGTATCGTAGAAGCCTAATCACAGAAGTATCTCAATTTCCTTTTTCTCTTTCAGAATTCGTACCAAGGAAAAGTGGCCAATGGAAATAAATAGGTGAGAATCTAAAGTATTCTAGTTCGCCAACTTCAAAATAGCCTATATTCAAGCTTTTAATACGACGACAAATTTGCCCTTCAGATGATGTTTTGTGTACATGATTTTACTTGTATTCTGAAACTAAAACTCCCTTTTATTTTCGCATTGCTTTTTGTTTCAATTGACATTGTTTTTCAAATTACAGCAACAAAGTCGTTTCAAGATATTGCTAAGCAACTGAAACAACTACTCCATACAAGAATTAGAAGTGGCTGGAAACAAAGTTTTCGGATTCACTCATAAGTATAAAGACTCAAACGATATTAGAAGATACTGATCGTAAAGAAAGCAAATCATGCTTGGATGGACTGTGACCTGGGGTGAAGGTTTGCATTTTGGTTTCCTTTGGCACTGGGTCACAGTCTTTCCATGCATCAAATCTTCAGCATTTTCTGGAAAATCAATGGAATGGACGCAGGTGGTAAGAAAAAGGTGAAGTAGTAGATTATGAACTATAAAGGTTATATGGGTAATTTAGAATTTTTCCTAGTTCATCAGTGATAATACATTAATAGGTTTGTTTTGAAATAGTATGATCATTACCCAGGGCGGCCTCGTTTAAGGGACAAACTGGAAGTAACCGATTGGGTAGGGAAGCAGCGAATGGGTATATCAGTGATTTAGACGATTTTTATACTCGTTCTCTGTTCATTCTGCTTAATTACAATCGCCCTAAAATATATTAAATTGTCATCCAAAGCCAACTGTCTATGTTCAGAAATAGAAAGACTTCAGCTAAACTGGTCCCACTTAAATTTAAATTGGCCTTGTATTTTTCCAGGCTAATGGACTGCCAACAGCATGAGGATACGATTGTCCAAGCAGAAAATGAGGTATGCATGATACACGTTCTTACACAAAATCTTCAAATTCCTTTGATATGATGGCAATAATTATTTGATTATAGTAGGCGGTCATGATATTGGTTTCATGTGCTGAATCCACTGAATTTATGTTAGGACCCTGATAAATGTTGGAACCCAACTTAAGTTTTTCTCCGCCTTGTTTCAGATAAAGATCCAACTTCTTGAACATTCTATGCGCTTTCGCTATTGAAGTTTATTTGAGGATGACAGCTGGAGGCAGACAACCCAAAAAGAAGTAAAGTATGTGAAAAATTTCTGCTCATTTCCAACGTTTAAGATTCATTTATAGATGTTGATGACATTTCTTGCAAATGTTGAAATTATTGAAGAAATATAGAAGTCTGTTATAGCCCTCTGATAAACAGGTGAGAATCTAAAGTATTCTAGTTCACCAACTTCAAAATAGCCTTTATTCTAGCTTTTAATACGATGACAAATTTGCCCTTCAGATGATGTTCTGTGTACATGATTTTATTTGTATTCTGAAACTAAAACTCCCTTTTATTTTCGCAATGCTTTTTGTTTCAATTGACATTGCTTTACAAATTACAGCAACAAGGTCGTTTCAAGATATTGCTAAGCAACTCAAACAACTACTCCATACAAGAATTAGAAGTGGCTGGTAAGAAAGTTTTCGGATTCACTCATAAGTATAAAAGACTCAAACGATATTAGAAGATACTGATCGTAAAGAAAGCAAATCATGCTTGGATGGACTGTGACTTGGGGTGAAGGGTTGCATTTGGGTTTCCTTAGACACTGGGTCACAGTCTTTCCATGCATCAAATCTTCAGCATTTTCTGGAAAATCAATGGAATGGATGCAGGTGGTAAGAAAAAGTTGCAGTAGTAGATTATGAAATATAAAGGTTATATGGGTAATTTAGAATTTTTCCTAGTTCATCAGTGATAATACATTAATAGGTTTGTTTTGAAATAGATGATCATTACCCAGGGACGGCCTCGTTTACGCGACAAACTGGAAGTAACCGATTGGGTAGGGAAGCAGCGAATGGGTATATCAGTGATTTAGACGATTTGTATACTCGTTCTCTGTTCATTCTGCTTAATTACAATCGCCCTAAAATATATTAAATTGTCATCCAAAGCCAACTGTCTATGTTCAGAAATAGAAAGACTTCAGCTAAACTGGTCCCACTTAAATTTAAATTGGCCTTGTATTTTTCCAGGCTAATGGACTGCCAACAGCATGAGGATACGATTGTCCAAGCAGAAAATGAGGTATGCAAGATACACGTTCTTACACAAAATCTTCAAATTCCTTTGATATGATGGCAATAATTATTTGATTATAGTAGGCGGTCATGATATTGGTTTCATGTGCTGAATCCACTGAATTTATGTTAGGACCCTGATAAATGTTGGAACCCAACTTAAGTTTTTCTCCGCCTTGTTTCAGATAAAGATCCAACTTCTTGAACATTCTATGCGCTTTCGCTATTCAAGTTTATTTGAGGATGACAGCTGGAGGCAGACAACCCTAAAAGAAGTAACGTATGTGAAAAATTTCTGCTCATTCCCAACGTTTAAGATTCATTTATAGATGTTGATGACATTTCTTGCAAATGTTGAAATTATTGAAGAAATATAGAAGTCTGTTATAGCCCTCTGATAAACAGGTGAGAATCTAAAGTATTCTAGTTCACCAACTTCAAAATAGCCTTTATTCTAGCTTTTAATACGATGACAAATTTGCCCTTCAGATGATGTTCTGTGTACATGATTTTATTTGTATTCTGAAACTAAAACTCCCTTTTATTTTCGCAATGCTTTTGTTTCAATTGACATTGCTTTTCAAATTACAGCAACAAGGTCGTTTCAAGATATTGCTAAGCAACTCAAACAACTACTCCATACAAGAATTAGAAGTGGCTGGTAAGAAAGTTTTCGGATTCACTCATAAGTATAAAAAGACTCAAACGATATTAGAAGATACTGATCGTAAAGAAAGCAAATCATGCTTGGATGGACTGTGACTTGGGGTGAAGGGTTGCATTTGGGTTTCCTTAGACACTGGGTCACAGTCTTTCCATGCATCAAATCTTCAGCATTTTCTGGAAAATCAATGGAATGGATGCAGGTGGTAAGAAAAAGTTGCAGTAGTAGATTATGAAATATAAAGGTTATATGGGTAATTTAGAATTTTTCCTAGTTCATCAGTGATAATACATTAATAGGTTTGTTTTGAAATAGATGATCATTACCCAGGGACGGCCTCGTTTACGCGACAAACTGGAAGTAACCGATTGGGTAGGGAAGCAGCGAATGGGTATATCAGTGATTTAGACTTTTTGTATACTCGTTCTCTGTTCATTCTGCTTAATTACAATCGCCCTAAAATATATTAAATTGTCATCCAAAGCCAACTGTCTATGTTCAGAAATAGAAGGACTTCAGCTAAACTGGTCCCACTTAAATTTAAATTGGCCTTGTATTTTTCAGGCTAATGGACCGCCAACAGCATGAGGATACGATTGTCCAAGCAGAAAATGAGGTATGCAAGATACACGTTCTTACACAAAATCTTCAAATTCCTTTGATATGATGGCAATAATTATTTGATTATAGTAGGCGGTCATGATATTGGTTTCATGTGCTGAATCCACTGAATTTATGTTAGGACCCTGATAAATGTTGGAACCCAACTTAAGTTTTTCTCCGCCTTGTTTCAGATAAAGATCCAACTTCTTGAACATTCTATGCGCTTTCGCTATTGAAGTTTATTTGAGGATGACAGCTGGAGGCAGACAACCCAAAAAGAAGTAACGTATGTGAAAAATTTCTGCTCATTCCCAACGTTTAAGATTCATTTATAGATGTTGATGACATTTCTTGCAAATGTTGAAATTATTGAAGAAATATAGAAGTCTGTTATAGCCCTATGATAAAATTTATATTTCCCTTTTACCATTTTATTAAAGGGAGAGAAATCGTTCCTCGATCACCTTTACATTCTCCTTTACTGACGACTCTTTGCAGCTAACAGTTGACGATACAGTTTGTTCACACGGAACTTAGGTACGTAAAAAATCTTCCTAATTGCATTATATTTCTAAAATCTATTTTGTATGATGATACACAAGCAATTTGATTCTGGTAAATATCTATAATATTAGGTTGGTAAACTGAATTAGCGAAATTATTGTTGAAAATTGGCTTTAATTTTGGAAATGTACTACGTAATTTTCCCTTTGATTGCAATTTATTTATAGCTGCTTTTTTTTACTCTGTTATAAAGAACACTCACTCAAAGATCATGCATGGTATAGAGGGTTGTTTTGCAAAGTTATGAAGGTAACATTTCTACACACTTTATTGTATATCCAATGCACATTGTAAATTTTTAGTAAACAGGACTAGCCAGAGACAATTTGGATTTTGATGGTCTGTGCCTATGAGCAAGCATTGTATTTTAAAACATCACTTACTCCTAGACACAGATTTTCCAGATCTAATATCTTCAGCATTAAAGTAAAGCCCGTTTTAGACTGCTTTTTATTTTCTGGATTTATGTTTGAAATATTAACATACAGATTGTAGAATAGAATATAACGTGTCTTATTTAGGTGTAATCATGACTTACAACGTGATGCATGACGTGTGTTGCAAGAAGTGGTTTTGTTAACATTAGAACATAGACTCATTCATCAGTACAAATTTTATATACTTTCAATCCGCAATCACAAGCTAGTTTTGTTATCAGAGACACTCATTTGTAAGCCCTTCATTGCACATCCAAAGAACATAAGGAGCTACGAGATTTGAAGACCTCAGCAAACTACATTTGTGAATGATTAATTAGATTTGGATAGTTTGCGTTGTTAAGTTCACATTGTATTGTAAATAATGTGTACTCAATGACGTAAACTTTCCGCATCTAAACAGTTCAGGATTTAAGCTACAGCAATGTTAAAAATTTTACTTGAAGATGTAAATCGTTATTTTGGGTATTATCACGTATCACTTTCTATATTTCCTTCTATCGGGAGGCAAAGGAATAGAGTAAATTACTGTAAGTCACAATATTTCTTACAGAATATACACAATACAAGGTGAACGCAGAAATGGTGCTAAAGAAATACAACCCTTAAGTAAACTTCTTTGCTGATATAAAAGAACGTAGTTGATAAACCGATCTTCAACATTTACTAATCATCGAAATAGTTCGTATTTAATTGTAAATGATGAAATTCCCAGGGATTTGACCATCGAAACTGATGATACACTCTTAAGCTGATGTAATGAATTATACTTATATGTCACTAATTTCATATTCACCGATTTTAATACGATCAATTTTATATTGCAGGATCACCTGGAATCTAAGGGTTAGAAAGTGCTGCCTAATTTCATGGAAGAAGAATTAAAGGTAAGGTTTTATTTTACATATTCTAAAAATTGTTAATAGTGCTAAGTAGCCTTGGAGAAATTTGGAACTGCCTGTACTAAGTGGTAGAACATCGTAACTCCTCTGTGAGGTCCAGTGACCATTCCAATTTTTGCTTCAAGTATTAAGATACGGTATACAGTGGTTTTTGATCTATTAAACAGGTAAAATAGTGTGCATATTATTAATGAGCACAATTTACATTACCTTTTTGTTCTAAATTTTTGAAAAAGTACTTTGAAATTATGTGCGTCAGTTAAATAAGGTTATGATTCGGTTCCCTATTATTTTAAATGATGAATTTGTCAGGAATTTGATTATCGAAAATGATTATATGTTCGAAATCTGATATGACGAAGAATATTTACAAGTTCTTAATTTAATTTTCACGAATTTAACTGTGATCAACTTTTTATTGCAGGACCACCCGGAACCTGCAAGCTAGATAGTGCTGTCTAATTGTGTGAAAAATTATTAAAGGTAAGATTTTATTTTACATATTTTAGAGATTTGTAACAGTGGTATGCAGAGTTCGAAACAATAAAATTTCAAATCTTTATTGAACTTATTGTTTGGATATTTGAAACATTCTGTACCAAGTGGTAGAATATCGTAACCCTTTCTTGGTTTCTTGTGACATTTACATTTTAGCTTGAAGTATTAAAGTATAGATTGCAATCCATTTTCCATTACTCTTTTCTTACTGTGCTGTAAAGAAACACAAATCGCACTTTATTATACATGATGAAATTCCCAGGGATATGACTATCGAACATGATGATACGTTCTAAAACTGATATAATGAATTATATTTTCAAATGGTGGTTTTATTAAAATTATAACATAGACTTATTCATCAGTACAAACTTTATATACATTCAATCCACAATCAAAAGCTAGTTTTGTTATTAGAGACACTTATTTGTAAGCCCTTCACTGCACATCCAATGAACATAAGCAGCTACAAGATTTAAAGACTTCAGCAAAGCTAGATTTGTGAATGATTAATTAGATTTGGATAGTTTACGTTGGTGAGTTCATATTGTATTGTAAATAATGTTTACTCAGTGACGTAAACTTTCCGTATCTAAACAGTTCAGGATTTAAGCTACAGCTATGTTAAAAATGTAACATGAAGATCTAAATCGTTACTTTGGGTATTATCACGTATCATTCTCTATATTTCCTTCTATATGGAGGCAAGGAAATAGAGTAAACTATTGACAATCACAGTATTTCCTGCAGAATATCCACAATACAGTGTTAATACTTTACTTGCGGATCAATTGTTTGTCTTTCAAATAAACCCAATTGACGAATGTACCAGGAATTCGATAACTACACATCGGTCTAAGACTAATTTATGTAATTCATTAATAGAAAAAATGGCATCCTTACAATTGATGTATTGACGAGGGTTTAATTTTTACCCCGAGAATATGTGGCTAAGATAATAAAATTGCTACTAGTTTAATTATGAGTTTTTTGTAGATTGTTATGCAATAGTTAGATTAATATAGTAAATTCAAGGTTTTAATTTCAAATTAGCCGCGAAGTTTCGCACTACTTTATTAACGGAGCAAACGCAATAGCATCAATACCTACTCTAAAATGGCTGGGCTAACGCGTGTTTTTACAGACTGTGTTTTTATTAGCTTTGAAGGTATATAGTGGTTTTTGATCTATTAAACAGGTAAAATAGTGTGCATACTATTTATGAGCACAATTTACATTACCTTATTATCCTTAATTTTTGAAAAAGTACTTTGAAATTATGTCCGCCAGTTAAATAAGGTTATGATTCGGTTCCCTATTATTTTAAATGATGAATTTGTCAGGAATTTGATTATCGAAAATGATTATATGTTCGAAATCTGATATGACGAAGAATATTTACAAGTTCTTAATTTAATTTTCACGAATTTAACTGTGATCAACTTTTTATTGCAGGACCACCCGGAACCTGCAAGCTAGATAGTGCTGTCTAATTGTGTGAAAAATTATTAAAGGTAAGATTTTATTTTACATATTTTAGAGATTTGTAACAGTGGTATGCAGAGTTCGAAACAATAAAATTTCAAATCTTTATTGAACTTATTGTTTGGATATTTGAAACATTCTGTACTAAGTGGTAGAATATCGTAACCCTTTCTTGGTTTCTTGTGACATTTACATTTTAGCTTGAAGTATTAAAGTATAGATTGCAATCCATTTTCCATTACTCTTTTCTTACTGTGCTGTAAAGAAACACAAATCGCACTTTATTATACATGATGAAATTCCCAGGGATTTGACTATCGAACATGATGATACGTTCTAAAACTGATATAATGAATTATATTTTCAAATGGTGGTTTTATTAAAATTATAACATAGACTTATTCATCAATACAAACTTTATATACATTCAATCCACAATCAAAAGCTAGTTTTGTTATTAGAGACACTTATTTGTAAGCCCTTCACTGCACATCCAATGAACATAAGCAGCTACAAGATTTAAAGACTTCAGCAAAGCTAGATTTGTGAATGATTAATTAGATTTGGATAGTTTACGTTGGTGAGTTCATATTGTATTGTAAATAATGTTTACTCAGTGACGTAAACTTTCCATATCTAAACAGTTCAGGATTTAAGCTACAGCTATGTTAAAAATGTAACATGAAGATCTAAATCGTTACTTTGGGTATTATCACGTATCATTCTCTATATTTCCTTCTATATGGAGGCAAGGAAATAGAGTAAACTATTGACAATCACAGTATTTCCTGCAGAATATCCACAATACAATGTTAATACTTTACTTGCTGATCAATTGTTTGTCTTTCAAATAAACCCAATTGACGAATGTACCAGGAATTCGATAACTACACATCGGTCTAAGACTAATTTATGTAATTCATTAATAGAAAAAATGGCATCCTTACAATTGATGTATTGACGAGGATTTAATTTTTACCCCGAGAATATGTGGCTAAGATAATAAAATTGCTACTAGTTTAATTATGAGTTTTTTGTAGATTGTTATGCAATAGTTAGATTAATATAGTAAATTCAAGGTTTTAATTTCAAATTAGCCGCGAAGTTTCGCACTACTTTATTAACGGAGCAAACGCAATAGCATCAATACCTACTCTAAAATGGCTGAGCTAACGCGTGTTTTTACAGACTGTGTTTTTATTAGCTTTGAAGGTATATAGTGGTTTTTGATCTATTAAACAGGTAAAATAGTGTGCATACTATTTATGAGCACAATTTACATTACCTTATTGTCCTTAATTTTTGAAAAAGTACTTTGAAATTATGTCCGCCAGTTAAATAAGGTTATGATTCGGTTCCCTATTATTTTAAATGATGAATTTGTCGGGAATTTGATTATCGAAAATGATTATACGTTCGAAATCTGATATGACGAAGAATTTTTATAAGTTCTTAATTTAATTTTCACGAATTTAACTGTGATCAACTTTTTATTGCAGGACCACCCGGAACCTGCAAGCTAGATAGTGCTGTCTAATTCTGTGAAAAATTATTAAAGGTAAGATTTTATTTTACACATTTTAGAGATTTGTAATAGTGGTATGCAGAGTTCGAAACAATAAAATTTCAAATCTATATTGAACTTATTGTTTGGATATTTGAAACATTCTGTACCAAGTGGTAGAATATCGTAACCCTTTCTTGGCTTCTTGTGACATTTACATTTTAGCTTTAAGTATCAAAGTATAGATTGCAATCCAATTTCCATTACTCTTTCTTACTGTGCTGTAAAGAAACACAAATCGCACTTTATTATACATGATGAAATTCCCAGGGATTTGACTATCGAACATGATGATACGTTCTAAAACTGATATAATGAATTATATTTTCAAATGGTGGTTTTATTAAAATTATAACATAGACTTATTCATCAGTACAAACTTTGTATACATTCAATCCACAATCAAAAGCAAGTTTTGTTATTAGAGACACTTATTTGTAAGCCCTTCAGTGCACATCCAATGAACATAAGGAGCTATAAGATTTAAAGACTTCAGCAAAGCTAGATTTGTGAATGATTAATTAGATTTGGATAGTTTACGTTGTTAAGTTCACTTTGTATTGTAAATAATGTTTATTCAATGACGTAAACTTTCCGTATCTAAACAGTTCAGGATTTAAGCTACAGCTATGTTAAAAATGTTACTTGAAGATGTAAATCGTTATTTTGGGTATTATCACGTATCATTCTCTATATTTCCTTCTATATGGAGGCAAAGAAATAGAGTAAACTATTGACAATCACAATATTTTCTGCAGAATATCCACAATACAATGTTAATACTTTACTTGCGGATCAATTGTTTGTCTTTCAAATAAACCCATTTGACGAATTAACCTAGAATTCGATAACTACACATCGGTCTAGAACTAATTTATCTAATTCATTAATAGAAAAAGTGGCATCCCTGCATTTGATATATTGACGAGGGTTTAATTTTTACCTCGAGAATATGTGGCTAAGATAGTAAAATTGTTACTAGTTTAATTGTGAGTTTTTTGTAGATTGTTATGCAATAGTTAGATTAATATAGTAAATTCAAGGTTTTAATTTCAAATTAACCGCGAAGTTTCGCACTACTTTATTAACGGAGCAAACGCAATAGCATCAGTACCTACTACAAAATGGCTCAGCTGCCGCGTTTTTTTACGGACTGTGCTTATTAGTTTTTAATGTACGTAAAGTGGATTAATGATGCTCTAGAAAAGTAAAATAGTGTATATATTACAACGGGCTACCTTTTTAGGCGATGTTCTTGGTAATGATTAGTTGAAAAATATCTACAAATTACGTAGGTTAGTTAAACGAGGTTATGTTTCATTCGGCATTAACGAATTTAAATCGTATCTAATTGCAAATAATTAATTTAGGAGGGATTTGACTATCGATAGTGACGATATACTCTAAAATTGATTGAATAGATAACGTTTATAGGCTAGTGATATTGTTTTCACTGATTATGTAGGGATCTGTTTAGTATTACAGGATAACCTGTAATTTAAGAGATGAAAGGTGATGCCTAGTATCGTGTCTAAGAAATTAACGTAAGGGTTGCATAAGTATAAGAACCTTCATAATTTATAGAAGTGTTGTGTATTTCTGGTTTAATGAGATTTCTATGTAACCGTTGAATCAATATACCACATTTAACGGTTTAGTTTCAAATTTCCCGACATGTTACGCACTGCTATATTAACGGAGCAAACGCAATAGCATCAATACCTACTTCAATATGGCTAAGCTAACGCGTGTTTTTACAGACTGTGTTTTTATTAGCTTTGAAAGTATACAGTGGTTTATGATGTATTAAACAGATAAAATAGTGTGCATATTATTAATGAGCACAAGTTACATTACCTTATTGTCCTTAATTTATCAAAAAGTACTTTGAAATTATGTCCGCCAGTTAAATAAGGTTATGATTCGGTTCCCTATTATTTTAAATGATGAATTTGCCAGGAATTTGATTATCGAAAATGATTATACGTTCGAAATCTGATATGACGAATAATATTTATAAGTTCTTAATTTAATTTTCACCAATTTAACTGTGATCAACTTTTTATTGCAGGACCACCCGGAGCCTGCAGGCTAGATAGTGCTGTCTAATTTTGCGAAAAATTATTAAAGGTAGGATTTTATTTTACATATTTTAGATATTTGTAATAGTGGTATGCAGACTTCGAAACAAAATTTCAAATCTTTATTGAACTTATTGTTTGGATATTTGAAACATTCCGTACCAAGTGGTAGAATATCGTAACCCTTTCTTGGCTTCTTGTGACATTTACATTTTAGTTTTAACTATTAAAGTGTAGATTGCAATCCGCTTTCCATTACTCCTTTTTACTGTGCTGTAAAGAAACACAATTCGCACTTTATTATACATGATGAAATTCTCAGGGATTTGACTATCGAACATGATGATACGTTCTAAAACTGATATAATGAATTATATTTTCAAATGGTGGTTTTATTAAAATTATAACATAGACTTATTCATCAGTACAAACTTTATATACATTCAATCCACAATCAAAAGCTAGTTTTGTTATTAGAGACACTTATTTGTAAGCCCTTCACTGCATATCCAATGAACATAAGGAGCTATAAGATTTAAAGACTTCAGCAAAGCTAGATTTGTGAATGATTAATTAGATTGGGATAGTTTACGTTGGTGAGTTCATATTGTATTGTAAATAATGTGTACTCAACGACGTAAACTTTCCGTATCTAAACAGTTCAGGATTTAAGCTACAGCAATGTTAAAAATATTACTTGAAGATGTAAATCGTTATTTTGGGTATTATCACGTATCATTCTCTATATTTCTTTCTATATGGAGGCAAAGAAATAGAGTAAACTATTGAAAATCACAATATTTCCTGCAAAATATCCACAATACAATGTTAATATTTTACTCGCGGATCAATTGTTTGTCTTACAAATAAACCTATTTGACGAATTTACCAGGAATTCCATAACTACACATCGGTCTAGGACTAATTTATCTAATTCATTAATAGAAAAAATGGCATCCTTGCAATTGATGTATTGACGAGGGCTTAATTTTTACCTCGAGAATATGTGGCTAAGATAGTAAAATTGTTACTAGTTTAATTATGAGTTTTTTGTAGATTGTTATGCAATAGTTAGATTAATATAGTAAATTTGAGGTTTTAATCTCAAATTAACCGCGAAGTTTCGCACTACTTTATTAACGGAGCAAACGCAATAGCATCAGTACCTACTACAAAATGGCTCAGCTGCCGCGTTTTTTTACGGACTGTGCTTATTAGTTTTTAACGAATGTAAAGTGGATTAATGATGCTCTGGAAAAGTAAAATAATGTATATATTACAACGGGCCACCTTTTTAGGCGATGTTCTTGCTAATGATTAGTTGAAAAATACCTACAAATTACGTTGATAGGTTAAACGAGATTATGTTTCATTCGGCATTAACGAATTTAAATCGTATCTAATTGCAAATAATTAATTTAGGTGGGAATTGACTATCAATAGTGGTGATATACTCTGAAATTGATTGAATAGATAATATTTATAAGCTGGTAATATTGTGTTTTATGGATAATGTAGGGATCTGTTTTGTATTACAGGATAACCTATAATTTAAGAGCAGAAAGGTGCTGATTAGTATCGTGTCTAAGTAGTTGAGGAAAGAGTTGCATAAATATACACTACCGCACAAAAGTGTTTAGGCACTCTCTCTGACAGCAAAAATGTATAAAAACTCTGCAAAAATGTTAATAATATTTATTTTTTTATGTACAGATACACGTACATGAATAAAAATATATTAAATATATGTGAAAATTAAAAGGTTTAATTTAAATTTTGCTTTCATCTATGTGACCTCCTCTTGATTTAATAATTGCAGTACACAATCGAGGCATTCTCGCAATAAGTTTTGCCAGAGTTTCTTGTGTTATTGAGGTCCAACTCGATTGCAATTTGTTCCACACGTCAGTAGCTGATGTCGGAGCCGATTTCCGTACTTTCCGATCTAGTTCTTCCCATAGTAACTCGATTGAATTAAAGTCGGGGCTCTGGGGAGGCCATTCCATAGCTTTGAGAGTTCCTTCCTCTTCTAAATGGCGTAAATAGTCTTTATATAATTAAGAGGAATGTTTTGAGTCATTATCTTGCTGCAAGATAAAATTTTGACTCAAAAGTCGATTTCAGGAAGGTATTGCGTGGTTCTCCAAAATTTCGCGGCAGCCTTCCTTTTTTAATATACCGTCAATCTTCACAATGTCCCCTACACTAGTGCCAGCAAAACAGCCCCAAATGATGATAGAACCTCCACCATGCTCCACGGTAGCAGCAATACACTACTCTCTGGCACGTTCACCCACAGATCTTCTTACGAATATACGTCTTCGCGTTCCGAACAGCTCAAATTCGGACTCATCCGTCCATAGGACGTTGTTCCACTCTTCTATGGTCCAGTGTTGGTGTTCACGAGCCCATTTAAGTCGCTTTTGCTTGTTTTGTTTGCGTAGTAATGGCTTTTTCATCGCATACGTCCATGGAGCTCGGCTTTCTGTAAGCGACGTTTGACTGTAGAAACACTGACTAGCTTTTGGCGACGAACATTTAATTCTGGGGTGATTTCCGGGGCTGTTTTGCGTCTATTTAACTTGCTGGTAACCACTATTCTGCGATCGTCTGCAGATGTTGTCGCTTTTGGCCTCCCACTCCGTCTTTTATAAAGAAAACTGCCAATTTCTCGATATTTTTTTACGTTATAGTCAACCGTAGCGTGGTGCATTTTTATTTTTTGGCAATTTGTCGATTACTTATGCCATTTTTATGGTAAGCTATTATAAGCGCACGTGTTTCTCTTCGCGGAGGTATTTTAAAAAATTGTCACACGATATTTCGCTCGCGACGTGAATAGAGTAAATACCACACTGCAACTGACCATAGGTTACAGATTTCACTATAATCTTCTAGGAAGGTAATTTAAACATTATTACCTACAATCTAACAGATGACTAAATTTACCCAGTAAATTCAGAGGGATTGTTATTGTAATTGCACCGCAATAAACTGTTTGTGGTAATCTGACCAAGTGCAGGTAAATGATAGTAAACCTTATGCGATATAATGGGTGTTTATCTTACTGAACTACATTCTAAATACGTATTTCAATTTATTAGAATGGTTTTTTGGTAAACATAATACTATATGAATAATCCATGAAAACAGGGGTGCCCATACACTTTTGAGCGGTAGTGTATGTATTTTAATAATTTATAGAAGTGTTGTGTATTTCTGGTTTAATGAGATTTCTATGTAACCGTTGAATCAATATACCACATTTAAGGTTTAATTTCAAATTTCTCGCCATGTTTCGCACTGCCTCATTAACGGAGCAAATGCAATAGCATCACTACCTACCACAAAATGGCTTAGCTACCGCGTGTTTTATACGGACTGTGCTTATTAGTTTTTAATGTATGTAAAGTTAATTAATGATGCTCTGGAAAGGTAAAATAGTGTAAATATTACAACGAGCTACCTTTCTAGACGATGTTCTTGCTAATGATTTGTTGAAAAATACCTACAAATTACGTTGGTAAGTTAAACGAGGTTATGTTTCATTCGGCATTAACGAATTTAAATCGAATTTAATTGCAAATAATTAATTTAAGTGGGATTTGACCATAAATAGTGGCGAAATACTCTGAATTTGATTGAATAGATAATATTTATAAGCTGGTAATATTGTTTTTACTGATTTTGTAGGGATCTGTTTTGTATTACTTGATAACTTGTGATTTAAGAGTTGAAAGGTGCAGCTAGTATCGTGTCTAAGTAGTTAAAGAAAGGGTTGCATAAATATATGTATTTTAATAATTTATAAAAGTATTGTGTATTTCTGTTATAATGAGATATCTATGTAACCCTTGGATCAATATACCACATTTAACGGTTTAATTTCAAATTTCCGGCCATGTTTCGCACTGCCTTATTAACGGAGCAAACGCAATAGCATCAGTACCTATTCTAAAATGGCTGAGATAACGCGTGTTTTTACAGACTGTGTTTTTATTAGCTTTTGAAAGTATATCGTAGCTTTTGATCTATTAAACAGGTAAAATAGTGTGCATATTATTAATGAGCACAATTTACATTACCTTTTTGTTCTTAATTTTTGAAAATGTACCTTGAAATTATGTGCGTCAGTTAAATAAGGTTATGATTCGGTTCCCTACTATTTTAAATGATGAATTTGTCAGGAATTTGATTATCGAAAATGATTATACATTCGAAATCTGATATGACGAAGAATATTTACAAGTTCTTAATTTAATTTTCACGAATTTAACTCTGATCAACTTTTTATTGCAGGACCACCCGGAACCTGCAAGCTAGATAGTGCTGTCTAATTCTGTGAAAAATTATTAAAGGTAAGATTTTATTTTACATATTTTAGAGATTTGTAACAGTGGTATGCAGAGTTCGAAACAATAAAATTTCAAATCTTTATTGAACTTATTGTTTGGATATTTGAAACATTCCGTACCAAGTGGTAGAATATCGTAACCCTTTCTTGGCTTCTTGTGGCATTTACATTTTAGCTTTCAGTATTAAAGTATAGATTGCAATCCATTTTCCATTACTCTTTTTTACTGTGCTGGAAAGAAACACAAACCGCACTTTATTATACATGATGAAATTTTCAGGGATTTGACTATCGAACATGATGATACGTTCTAAAGCTGATATAATGAATAATATTTATAGATTTCTAATTTCATTTTCACCGATTTAATAGAGGTCTATTTTATATTGCAGGATCACCGGGAGTTGAAGAGCTAAAACATGCTGCCTAGTTTTGTGGAACAAGAACTAAAGGTAATGTTTTAAATCACATACTTTAGAAAATACGTAGAGACTACGTCCGTAAGTTAAGCGAGGATACGATTTGATATTCATTAGCAAATATACTTTTAATTTTATTATTAATGATCAATCTACCAGTGGTATGATTATCAGTTGTCATGATATACTCTCAAACCGATATAATAAATGGTACTGGAGTAATATTATTGTCGCAGATTATATAGTAATCTGTTTTATAGTCTAACGAAAAGATGAAAGGTGTCGCTTACTTTCGTGTTAACAGAATTCTGGTGAGGTTTTCATTAAGAGATATATTTTTAAAATTTATAGAAGTGGCACCTGGAGTTGCATATATTAAAGTTGCATATCCTCACTAGCACTAATATTAACCTGCAATGCCTTCGTCAGAAGATGCAGCAAAGATAGCGCAGAGGTGGTAAAGGAACACAATCTTCAGGTCAATTGTTTTACTGATTTCAAATGCGCAATTGATAACACCGATTTCCAACATTTTTGACCAACACTAACTTACGTGCACAAGTTAAACTTTGTTACTTTTCTTTTACACAACGGTGAAGAAAGCATACATCAAACACAATCAATGAAATTTTCATTTGGATCTAGAGCCAAAATATCCTTAAACAAACAGGGTTGATAATCGAAAGGTTCATAATATTTAATCAATAAGCCGCTTAAAAATCTCCAATCATGAAAACATTGTTCACTAGATCGATACCATAATAATGCTCTACCCTCAAACAAATTAATAGCTGAATCGAATAATTGATCTTCAGTCAAACTGCGAGCTACACTAAGTTCTTCCACATGCTCAAGAAAATTGTGGACTGTCTCTCCGCGAGGGTCACCGCTATATTTAATTAGATGATTGAACACGAGTTGAATTAAAAATATATCGAGGATCTACTGTTTACGTAGATCTACAAACGCGGACTACACTGTACATCCCCTTGATCCAGATAACTCAACGCATCAACCAATACTGAAGGTCTTACACCAGAACAGGTTGAATTTCGATCTTCATTATTGGCTGATGCGTTGAGTTATTTGGATCAAATGGATTTGCGATATAATCCGGCTTTGGATTCCACATTTGAAGCGACATCAGGTCCCAGATACCCAATCATCTAGCCATGCACAATCAGTTTCTAAGTGGAAAATTAAATATAGCGATGATCCCCGAAGACAGACCTTCTACAATTACCTTGAACGTGTGGAAGAGAGCTTAGTGTAGGTCGCGGTTTGACTAAACATCAATTATTCGATTCAGCTATTGATTTGCTTGAGGGTAGACCATTATCAAGATTGAAATTCTTTAAGCAGCTTATTAAATAATATTAATTACCAAGCGCCTTAGTTTGAGGATATTATGACTCGAACTCAGGATCCAAATAAAAATTTCATCGATTATTTTTTCATGTATGCTTTCTATGATACAAGATTGTGAAGAAGAAAAAGTAACAAAATAAAATTTGTTAACGCAATAACTTTATTTAACAAAAAAAAATTAAGCGGTAGAAGACAAAAAATTATTTCAATTAAATTACTTGGTATAAGTATCCCTCGGTAGTTGATCTTTCCCCACGCTGGCTTACTGGCTGATGGCTTAAAAGGAATTTGTCAGGAGAAATTGCCTTTAGATACTTCTGAGTGTGAGAAAATTAATAACTAAACGAAATAATTAGAAACGCCCTGTAAATATAAAATGAACGGATATGATATAAAATGAAGAAACAAAAAAAAACGTACCTATTCGAGTTTTAGGGTCAAATATATTGATAATAATTTAGAGAGTTAATAAATTATCCAAATTCAAAAATAAGTCCTAATTTTCAACGAAGCACGTGTTCAGATCCCCTAATCAACGGATGGAATTTAACTAAAATTCTAAACACCTCAAGACTTATTGTGTATTTCGTATCACAGTCAAGCAACGAGAAAGTGGGCAACACATGTGCGCGACCCTAACAGAATTTGAAAAAGTACAAAAAGTGATACGATTCGCACCGCTTAGAGTCGAATATACAGAGTTGTGAAAAGAAAAGTAACAAAGTAAAATTAGTACACCTCCCAACTATCATCAAAATAGTATGTAGTTAATTGTAAATGATGAATCTACCAGGAATTTGATTATCGAAAGCGATGATGCGTCCTTAAGCTAATGTAATGAAATATACTTATACCTTACCAATTTTATTTTCACCGATATCAATGTGATCTATTTTATATTGCAGGTTTGTTTTGCTAAGTTATGAAAGTAATATTCATTTCTACACATTTGTATTGTATATCCAATGCACATTGTAAAGTTTTAGTAAACAGGACTAGCCAGAGACAATTTGGATTTTGATGATCTTGTGCCTATGAGCAAGCATTGTATTTTAAAACATCACTTACTCCTAGACACAGATTTTCCAGATCTAATATCTTCAGCATTAAAGTTAGATCGATATTAAAACACCAAATGTATGAACTAAAAGCCCTTTTTAAACTGCTATTTATTTTCTGGATTTATGTTTGAAATATTAACATACAGATTGTAGAATAAAATATAACGTGTCTTATTTAGGTGCAATCAAGACTTAGTACGTGATACATGATGCGTGTTACAAGAAGTGGTTTTGTTAACATTATAACATAGACTCATTCATCAGTACAAATTTTATATACTTTCAATCCGCAATCACAAGCTAGTTTTGTTATCAGAGACACTCATTTGTAAGCCCTTCATTGCACATCCAAAGAACATAAGGAGCTACGAGATTTGAAGACCTCAGCAAACTACATTTGTGAATGATTAATTAGATTTGGATAGTTTGCGTTGTTAAGTTCACATTGTATTGTAAATAATGTGTACTCAATGACGTAAACTTTCCGTATCTAAACAGTTCAGGATTTAAGCTACAGCAATGTTAAAAATTTTACTTCAAGATGTAAATCCTTGTTTTGGGTATTATCACGTATCACTCTTTATATTTCCTTTTATCGGGAGGCAAAGAAATAGAGTAAATTATTGAAAATCACAATATATCTTACAGAATATACACAAGACATAGTTAATGCTTCACTTGCGGATCAATTGTTTGTCTTTCAAATAAACCTATTTGACGAATTTAGCAGGAATTCGATAACTACACATCGGTCCAGGACTAATTTATCTAATTCATTAATAGAAAAATGGAATCCTTGCAATTGATGTATTATTGACGCGGGTTTCATTTTTACCTCGAAAATATGTGGCTAAAATAGTAAAATTGCTACTAGTTTAGTTATGAGATTGTTTGTGGATTGTTATGCAATAGTTAAATTAACATAGTAAATTTAAGGATTTAATTTCAAATTTACCGCCAAGTTTCGCACTACCTTATTAACGGAGCAAACGCGTAGTACCTACTACAAAATGAATGTAATATAATGTATATAAAGTGGACTAATGATGCTTTAAAGAGATAAAATAGTGTAAAACAGATAATATTTATACGCTGGTAATATTATTTTCACCGATTATATAGGGATCAGTTCTGTATTGCAAGTTAACCTGTAATCTAAAAACTGAAACGTGCTGCCTAGTATCGTGACTAAAGAATTAAGGTAACCGTTGCATAAATACACGTATTTTTAATAATTTATAGAGGTGGTGTGTATTTCTGGTTTAATAAGTTTTCTATGTAACCGTTGGATCAATATACCACATTTAACGGTTTAATTTCTAATTTCCCGCCATGTTTCGCACTGCCTTATTAATGGAGCAAACGCAATACCATCAGTACCTACTACAAAATGGCTTAGCTACCGCGTGTTTTTACGGACTGTGCTTATTAGTTTGTAATGTATGTAAAGAGGATTAATGATGCTCTGGAAAGGTAAAATAGTGTTTATATTACACCGGGCTACCTTTTACACGATGTTCTTGCTAATGATTTGTTGAAAAATACCTACAACTTACGTTGGTAAATTAAACGAGGTTATGTTTCATTCGGCATTAACGAATTTAAATCGTATTTAATTACAAATAATTAATTTAGGTGGGATTTGACTATCGATAGTGGCGATATACTCTGAAATTGATTGAATAGATAATATTTGCGTAATATTATTTTCGCAGATTATACAGTAATCTGTTTTATAATCTAATGAATCTAAAAGATTAAAAGAGTCTTTTGTGTTAACAATATTCCGGTAAGGCTTGAATTCAAAGATATGTTTGTTAAAATTTATAGAAGTGGCACCTAGATTTGCATATATTACAATTTCATATCCTCATTAGCACTAATTATAACCTGCAATGTCTTCATCAGAAGGTGCAGAAAAGAGCGCAGAAGTGGTGCTAAAGAAATACAACCCTTAAGTAAACTTCTTTGCTGATATAAACGAACGTAGTTGATAAACCGATCTTCAACATTTACTAATCATCGAAATAGTTCGTATTTAATTGTAAATGATGAAATTCCCAGGGATTTGACCATCGAAAGTGATGATACACTCTTAAGCTGATGTAATGAATTATACTTATGTTACTAATTTTATTTTCACCGATTTTAATACGATCAATTTTATATTGCAGGATCACCTAGAATCTAAGGGTTAGAAAGTGCTGCCTAATGTCATGGAAGAAGAATTAAAGGTAAGGTTTTATTTTACATATTCTAAAAATTGTTAATAGTGTTAAGTAGTGTTGGAGAAATTTGAAACTGCCTGTACTAAGTGGTAGAACATCGTAACTCCTCTGTGAGGGCTAGTGACCATTTAAATTTTTGCTTCAAGTATTAGGATACGGATTGCAATTTATTTATAGCTGCTTTTTTACTCTGTTATAAAGAACACTTACTCAAAGATCATGCATGCTATACAGGCTTGTTTTGCAAAGTTATGAAGGTAACATTTCTACACACTTTATTGTATATCCAATGCACATTGTAAAGTTTTAGTAAACAGGACTAGCCAGAGACAATTTGGATTTTGATGATCTTGTGCCTATGAGCAAGCATTGTATTTTAAAACATCACTTACTCCTAGACACAGATTTTCCAGATCTAATATCTTCAGCATTAAAGTTAGATCGATATTAAAACACCAAATGTATGAACTAAAAGGCCCTTTTAAACTGCTATTTATTTTCTCGATTTATGTTTGAAATATTAACATACAGATTGTAGAATAAAATATAGTGTGCCTTATTTAGGTGCAATCAAGACTTAGTACGTGATACATGATGGGTGTTGCAAGAAGTGGTTTTGTTAACATTATAACATAGACTCATTCATCAGTACAAATTTTATATACATTCAATTCACAATCAAAAGCTAGTTTTGTTATAAGAGACACTCATTTGTAAGACCTTCACTGCACATCCAAAGAACATAAGGAGCTACGAGATTTTGAAGACTTTAGCAAGCTAGATTTGTGAAAGATTAATTAGATTTGGATAGTTTTGTATTGTAAATAATGTGTACTCAATGACGTAAACTTTCCGTATCAAAACACTTCAGAATGGAGAATGAAGAACTTTAACAGTTCGAAAATTGCCATAGCTGTGATTGATTGAAGTACATATGTCATAATTTGGTTGATATTTATCCAATATTAAATCTGCAACGTCTTTGAAGATTATTGAAGAGAATATATGCAACAAAGTGGACTAAACGAACCTAACAACTGTTGCAACACGATACTTGCTAATATAAAAGAAAATGATTGGTCAATTTTACATATATTAACTTAAATTTGAATTATGTTACAAAAAACATTTTATTCCAGGTGGCGGGATATTGGAAGCCCCTTGATAGATGCTAGTGGCCATTTAGATTTTTGTTTCAATTTATCATTACTTCTTTTGACCTCCTATAAAACACACTCCTATAAAAAACACTCACTGTGCGCTAGAGGGATTTGTTTTACTAAGTTGTAAAGGTAACATAATCAATCGAACACACTTTATATTCAATGCACATAACTGAGTGGATGGTTGTATGGTCTGCGTTTCCAAGTAAACAATGCATTTTGAAAGTATCTAACATCTTTAGTATTAAACATAAGCATTCGTATATACTTTATAGCATATTCAATTAAGACGGGTAAGACGTCAGTAACCAGGACTAGCGAAAAACAATTAGATTCGGACAGTCTGAGGCTTCGAGCAAGTAATGCATTTTAAAACATGACTTACTCGAAGTCCATATCTTTCCGTATCTAACATCTTCAGCACTAAACTATATCAATATTAAAAGCTTAAACCCAAAATGCATGGCTGAAAATGATTTTTTTGACACACCAACGAAAACTTTTCAAATATGAAACAATTTCATTTCTGTGTCCTTATTGTTATTATATATAATACCAATTCTTTTTCAGGTCCTTTTAAAACAATAACAATTTCATGTCTTGTAGAGATATCAAATCCAAATTAGCTGAAGATGAGACAGCTTATAAAGAAACGAGATACCCAGTAAGTTATATTCCAGTTAGCATTAATGATTTTACTGTTCATTTTGTTGTAAATGATGAATTAACCAAGGTTTTGATAGTTTTATGATGTAACTCTAAAGCTGATTTATTTATGTTATAAGCACGCGTATATTTTTCTTTTAAATTTTGTACTACCACTGCTTTAATTTTTACAGGTAAATATAAATAAAGAAGGAGAACGTAGGTGCCCTTAGAAAATACTTCTAGAACGGTAAATACTGTTATAATATTACATAACATTGATAGCAAATTTCCCGCCATGTTGCGCACTACCCTAGTAACTGAGCAAACGCAATATCATTAGTACCTACTACAAAAAGGCGTAGTTATCACGTGCATCGTGCGGGCTGTGTTTACCAATTTTAAATTGTATTAAAAACAAATTCGATCATACCCCAGAAAGGTGAGATAATGTACATATTACCGCAGTCTATTATTTATAACATGTTTCTGGTACAAATTCCCTAAAATATAAGAACAATTCCCGAAGATTAATTAGGGTTATGTATCATTCTGCAATGATGAATTTGTTTCTTCTTTCATTGTAAATGATGAGGTTTGATTATAATATAGTGATTATATTCTCATCAATTTTGTGTATGTTGCTGTTCTATTTTGGAGCATGAGATGGAAATTTATTATTTATTTATATTCTTTTGGTAATTCAATAGTTCATAAATAGGTAAATTTGCACATATTTAAATTTTAAATTTTCCATAATTTTTAGCACACGTTCTTAACTAAGCAAACGTAATAAGAACGATACCTATCACAAAATGGTGGAATGGACGCATAAATTTAGTGAAGTGATGCTGTTTGAACAGTAAGTGTCTAAACCGCGCTTCAATGCAGTTGAGGTCTCGTACTTTATTATAAAATCGTTCAATGTCGTTTAGTATTTTAATTATTTAATTTACGAGAAATATTATAACGACACATCGTTTTGTGCTAAAGGGTTATGATAGAATATAAAAGAATGAAGTCGCGTTATGCATCAGTTGTGTCTAGAATTCAAGTTAAAACAGAACTTTTAATTTCTAGATGGTCGTGGAAAATAAAAAATCTAATTTCCTTTATTATTGTGGCTTCTTCAGAGATGACAACTGAAAACTAATTTCTCAAATGGAAGGTATGCATACAACAAAATTCTATACCCATAACAATTCCTTCTTGCAGGTTTGGCACAAAATCCAAATTCTTTTTAAAATTGTAGATAATGACAAGTGAACAAAAAAGTAAGATCCTAAATTATTTTAAAATTCTCCAACTAATATTCACATCTCTGTTTTTATTTAGCTAAGCAAATAATTTTTAGATATCGTCCAGTAACCAAAAGTGTGGCTTCATACATGAATTAGAGAAGTAAGAATACTATAAACAAATTACGTTTGGATGGATTGTGATTCTAGGGAAAGGATTGCATGTTAGTTACTTTTCCCTACGTATCACAATCGTCCCATACGTAACATCTTCGAGATTTCTATGGAAATACAGAATAAGTAATTTCAATTTCTAAGCATTTATGATTTGAAATAGACCCAGGAATCCAGAAAGCATAAACAGTAAGAACACCATAAAGAAATTACCTTTGGATGGATTGTAACTTTGGGGAGGAAGATCTATATTGGCTACTTCCTTTCACAAGTTACAATCCTTCCATACGTAACATCTTCAGGATTTTTATCGTAATATAGAATGCGTAATTTTAATTTCTCCGTGAAGGTTTGCTAACCCAGCACCGTTTTGGCCAATAAAAAATAGAATTACAGCAAATTTTATAAACAGCAAAAATATCATATACAAATTACATTTGGATAGATTTTGGTTCTAGGGGAGAAGTTGTATGTATGTTACTTTTCACTACGAACAACAATTGTTCCAGACACATCTACAGGATTTTTAGGGAAATATAGAGTAAGTAATTTTAATTTCTTTTCTGATGTAATACTTTTTGATTTGAAATAGATTGAAGATCACACACACAAGGATATTCTGATTTAGAAAATAATGCATATGATCAACGATTTTCAGCAGGTAAGACCTTACGTAATTTTCTTCTCTCTTGTTAAAAATTGCTTTTTCGCAAAAGTACTAATTAAATAAGATCACGCAAATGTAATGGAAAATACAATTTACCATGATAAACAACGTTCCGATGAAATCCAACATTAAATGTCTTTAAATTGCTTTATGTCAATATTGATCCTATAAGGTTATATTTTGATCAATGGTTAGTGGCTTTCACATTATTTAAATCCAGTTTGTCGAGTATCGTAATTTTTTCCTTCATGTTTTCAGAAAACTTATTTGGGCTCATTGGATCAACACTGATGATACTTTGAACAAGGTAAACAATTTATTTTCAATACTTTTTAACGCGATGGCTATTTCTTATTATATCGGAATTACTGTAAATGATGACGATCCTTGCGCAGATCTGACACGCAGTGATCTTAACTAAAACTACTGAAATCTTAAATTTTGATAAATTTTGGAACCCAACTTATGTTTTTCTGCCCCTTGTTTCACATAAAGATCCAACTTCCTGAACATTCTATGCGCTTTCGCTATTGAAGTTTATTTGAGGATGACAGCTGGAGGCAGACAATCCCAAAATGAAGTAACGTATGTGAAAAATTGCTGCTCATTCCCAACGTTTAAGATTCATTTATAGATGTTGATGACATTTCTTGCAAATGTTGAAATTATTGAAGAAATATAGAAGTCTGTTATAGCCCTCTGATAAAATTTATATTTCTCTTTTACCATTTTATTAAAGGGAGAGAAATGGTTCCTCGATCACCTTTACATTCTCCTTTACTGACGACTCTTTGCAGCTAACAGTTGAAGATACAGTTTGTTCACACGGAACTTAGGTACGTAAAAATCTTCCTAATTGCATTAAATTTCTAAAATCTATTTTATATGATGATACACAAGCAATTTGATTCTGGTAAATATCTATAATATTAGGTTGGTAAACTGAATTAGCGAAATTCTTGTTGAAAATCGGCTTTAATTTTGGAAATGTACTACGTAATTTCCTATTTGATTGTTCCTGAAAACTTATTTGGCCTCAACGGATCAACATCGATGATACTTTGCAAATAGTAAACATGATTTTCTATTTAATTTATTTACAATATTTTTTGACGTGGTAGCTATTTCATGCTATACTATAATTACTGTAATGATGACAATCCTTCCGCAGATCTGACATGCAATGATTTTCACTAAAATTACTGAAATCTCAAATTTGTTGAAAAACATATATCGTAGATGCATAAACACAGAAGTATCTCAATTTCCTTTTTCTCTTTCAGAATTCGTACCAAGGAAACGTGGCCAAAAGAAATAAATAGGTGAGAATCTAAAGTATTCTAGTTCACCAACTTCAAAATAGCCTATATTCAAGCTTTTAATACGACGACAAATTTGCCCTTCAGATGATGTTTTGTGTACATGATTTTACTTGTATTTTGAAACTAAAACTCCCTTTTATTTTCGCATTGCTTTTTGTTTGAATTGACATTGTTTTTCAAATTACAGCAACAAAGTCGTTTCAAGATATTGCTAAGCAACTCAAACAACTACTCCATGCAAGAATTAGAAGTGTCTGGTAAGAAAGTTTTCGGATTCACTCATAAGTATAAAAAGACTCAAACGATATTAGAAGATACTGATCGTAAAGAAAGCAACATATCATGCTTGGATGGACTGTGACTTGGGGTGAAGGTTTGCATTTTGGTTTCCTTTGGCACTGGGTCACAGTCTTTCCATGCATCAAATCTTCAGCATTTTCTGGAAAATCAATGGAATGGACGCAGGTGGTAAGAAAAAAGGTGAAGTAGTAGATTATGAAATATAAAGGTTATATGGGTAGTAGAGAATTTTTCATCAGTGATAATACATTAATAGGTTTGTTTTGAAATAGATGATCATTACCCAGGACGGCCTCGTTTAAGGGACAAACTGGAAGTAACCGATTGGGTAGGGAAGCAGCGAATGGGTATATCAGTGATTTAGACGATTTCTATACTCGTTCTCTGTTCATTCTGCTTAATTACAATCGCCCTAAAATATATTAAATTGTCATCCAAAGCCAACTGTCTATGTTCAGAAATAGAAAGACTTCAGCTAAACTGGTCCCACTTAAATTTAAATTGGCCTTGTATTTTTCCAGGCCAATGGACTGCCAACAGCATGAGGATACAGATTGACTAAACAGGAACTGAGGTATGAAAGGTACACGTACTTATAGAAAATCTTCAAATTCCCATGATATGATGACAATAATTATTTGATTATACTAGGCGGTCATGATATTGGTTTCATGTGCTGAATCCACTGAATTTATGTTAGGACCCTGATAAATGTTGGAACCCAACTTAAGTTTTTCTCCGCCTTGTTTCAGATAAAGATCCAACATCTTGAACATTCTATGCGCTTTCGCTATTGAAGTTTATTTGAGGATGACAGCTGGAGGCAGGCAATCCCAAAAAGAAGTAACGTATGTGAGAAATTTCTGCTCATTCCCAACGTTTAAGATTCATTTATAGATGTTCATGACATTTCTTGGAAATGTTGAAATTATTGAAGAAATATAGAAGTCTGTTATAGCCCTCTGATAAAATTTATATTTCTCTTTTACCATTTTATTAAAGGGAGAGAAATGGTTCCTCGATCACCTTTACATTCTCCTTTACTGACGACTCTTTGCAGCTAACAGTTGAAGATACAGTTTATTCACACGGAACTTAGGTACGTAAAAAATCTTCCTAATTGCATTAAATTTCTAAAATCTATTTTATACGATGATACACAAGCAATTTGATTCTGGTAAATATCTATAATATTAGGTTGGTAAACTGAATTAGCGAAATTCTTGTTGAAAATCGGCTTTAATTTTGGAAATGTACTACGTAATTTCCTATTTGATTGTTCCTGAAAACTTATTTGGCCTCAACGGATCAACATCGATGATACTTTGCAAATAGTAAACATGATTTTCTATTTAATTTATTTACAATATTTTTTGACGTGGTAGCTATTTCATGCTATACTATAATTACTGTAATGATGACAATCCTTTCGCAGATCTGACATGCAATGATTTTCACTAAAATTACTGAAATCTTAAATTTTTTGAAAAACATATATCGTAGATGCATAAACACAGAAGTATCTCAATTTCCTTTTTCTTTTCCAGAATTCGTACCAAGGAAAAGTGGTCAAAGGAAGTAAACAGGTGAGAATCTAAAGTATTCTAGTTCACCAACTTCAAAATAGCCTTTATTCTAGCTTTTAATACGATGACAAATTTGCCCTTCAGATGATGTTCTGTGTACATGATTTTATTTGTATTCTGAAACTAAAACTCCCTTTTATTTTCGCAATGCTTTTTGTTTCAATTGACATTGCTTTTCAAATTACAGCAACAAGGTCGTTTCAAGATATTGCTAAGCAACTCAAACAACTACTCCATACAAGAATTAGAAGTGGCTGGTAAGAAAGTTTTCGGATTCACTCATAAGTATAAAAAGACTCAAACGATATTAGAAGATACTGATCGTAAAGAAAGCAAATCATGCTTGGATGGACTGTGACTTGGGGTGAAGGGTTGCATTTGGGTTTCCTTAGACACTGGGTCACAGTCTTTCCATGCATCAAATCTTCAGCATTTTCTGGAAAATCAATGGAATGGATGCAGGTGGTAAGAAAAAGTTGCAGTAGTAGATTATGAAATATAAAGGTTATATGGGTAATTTAGAATTTTTCCTAGTTCATCAGTGATAATACATTAATAGGTTTGTTTTGAAATAGATGATCATTACCCAGGGACGGCCTCGTTTAAGGGACAAACTGGAAGTAACTGATTGGGTAGGGAAGCAGCGAATGGGTATATCAGTGATTTAGACGATTTCTATACTCGTTCTCTGTTCATTCTGCTTAATTACAATCGCCCTAAAATATATTAAATTGTCATCCAAAGCCAACTGTCTATGTTCAGAAATAGAAAGACTTCAGCTAAACTGGTCCCACTTAAATTTAAATTGGCCTTGTATTTTTCCAGGCTAATGGACTGCCAACAGCATGAGGATACAGATTGACTAAACAGGAACTGAGGTATGAAAGGTACACGTACTTATAGAAAATCTTCAAATTCCTTTGATATGATGACAATAATTATTTGATTATACTAGGCGGTCATGATATTGGTTTCATGTGCTGAATCCACTGAATTTATGTTAGGACCTGATAAATGTTGGAACCCAACTTAAGTTTTTCTCCGCCTTGTTTCAGATAAAGATCCAACATCTTGAACATTCTATGCGCTTTCGCTATTGAAGTTTATTTGAGGATGACAGCTGGAGGCAGGCAATCCCAAAAGAAGTAACGTATGTGAGAAATTTCTGCTCATTCCCAACGTTTAAGATTCATTTATAGATGTTCATGACATTTCTTGGAAATGTTGAAATTATTGAAGAAATATAGAAGGCTGTTATAGCCCTCTGATAAAATTTATATTTCCTTTTACCATTTTATTAAAGGAGAGAAATGGTTCCTCGATCACCTTTACATTCTCCTTTACTGACGACTCTTTACAGCTAACAGTTGAAGATACAGTTTGTTCACACGGAACTTAGGTACGTAAAATATCATCCTAATTGCATTATATTTCTAAAATCTATTTTATATGATGATACACAAGCAATTTGATTCTGGTAAATATCTATAATATTAGGTTGGTAAACTAAATTAGCGGAATTATTGTTGAAAATCGGCTTTAATTTTGGAAATGTACTACGTAACTTCCGATTTGATTGTTCCTGAAAACTTATTTGGCCTCAACGGATCAACATCGATGATACTTTGCAAAAAGTAAACATGATTTTCTATTTAATTTATTTACAATATTTTATGACGTGGTAGCTATTTCATGCTATACTATAATTACTGTAATGATGACAATCCTTCCGCAGATCTGACATGCAATGATTTTCACTAAAATTACTGAAATCTTAAATTTGTTTAAAACATGTATCGTAGAAGCCTAATCACAGAAGTATCTCAATTTCCTTTTTCTCTTTCAGAATTCGTACCAAGGAAAAGTGGCCAATGGAAATAAATAGGTGAGAATCTAAAGTATTCTAGTTCGCCAACTTCAAAATAGCCTATATTCAAGCTTTTAATACGACGACAAATTTGCCCTTCAGATGATGTTTTGTGTACATGATTTTACTTGTATTCTGAAACTAAAACTCCCTTTTATTTTCGCATTGCTTTTTGTTTCAATTGACATTGTTTTTCAAATTACAGCAACAAAGTCGTTTCAAGATATTGCTAAGCAACTCAAACAACTACTCCATACAAGAATTAGAAGTGGCAGGAAACAAAGTTTTCGGATTCACTCATAAGTATAAAGACTCAAACGATATTAGAAGATACTGATCGTAAAGAAAGCAAATCATGCTTGGATGGACTGTGACCTGGGGTGAAGGTTTGCATTTTGGTTTCCTTTGGCACTGGGTCACAGTCTTTCCATGCATCAAATCTTCAGCATTTTCTGGAAAATCAATGGAATGGACGCAGGTGGTAAGAAAAAGGTGAAGTAGTAGATTATGAACTATAAAGGTTATATGGGTAATTTAGAATTTTTCCTAGTTCATCAGTGATAATACATTAATAGGTTTGTTTTGAAATAGTATGATCATTACCCAGGGCGGCCTCGTTTACGGGACAAACTGGAAGTAACCGATTGGGTAGGGAAGCAGCGAATGGGTATATCAGTGATTTAGACGATTTTTATACTCGTTCTCTGTTCATTCTGCTTAATTACAATCGCCCTAAAATATATTAAATTGTCATCCAAAGCCAACTGTCTATGTTCAGAAATAGAAAGACTTCAGCTAAACTGGTCCCACTTAAATTTAAATTGGCCTTGTATTTTTCCAGGCTAATGGACTGCCAACAGCATGAGGATACGATTGTCCAAGCAGAAAATGAGGTATGCATGATACACGTTCTTACACAAAATCTTCAAATTCCTTTGATATGATGGCAATAATTATTTGATTATAGTAGGCGGTCATGATATTGGTTTCATGTGCTGAATCCACTGAATTTATGTTAGGACTCTGATAAATGTTGGAGACCCAACTTAAGTTTTTCTCCGCCTTGTTTCAGATAAAGATCCAACTTCTTGAACATTCTATGCGCTTTCGCTATTGAAGTTTATTTGAGGATGACAGCTGGAGGCAGACAACCCAAAAAGAAGTAAAGTATGTGAAAAATTTCTGCTCATTTCAACGTTTAAGATTCATTTATAGATGTTGATGACATTTCTTGCAAATGTTGAAATTATTGAAGAAATATAGAAGTCTGTTATAGCCCTCTGATAAACAGGTGAGAATCTAAAGTATTCTAGTTCACCAACTTCAAAATAGCCTTTATTCTAGCTTTTAATACGATGACAAATTTGCCCTTCAGATGATGTTCTGTGTACATGATTTTATTTGTATTCTGAAACTAAAACTCCCTTTTATTTTCGCAATGCTTTTTGTTTCAATTGACATTGCTTTTCAAATTACAGCAACAAGGTCGTTTCAAGATATTGCTAAGCAACTCAAACAACTACTCCATACAAGAATTAGAAGTGGCTGGTAAGAAAGTTTTCGGATTCACTCATAAGTATAAAAAGACTCAAACGATATTAGAAGATACTGATCGTAAAGAAAGCAAATCATGCTTGGATGGACTGTGACTTGGGGTGAAGGGTTGCATTTGGGTTTCCTTAGACACTGGGTCACAGTCTTTCCATGCATCAAATCTTCAGCATTTTCTGGAAAATCAATGGAATGGATGCAGGTGGTAAGAAAAAGTTGCAGTAGTAGATTATGAAATATAAAGGTTATATGGGTAATTTAGAATTTTTCCTAGTTCATCAGTGATAATACATTAATAGGTTTGTTTTGAAATAGATGATCATTACCCAGGGACGGCCTCGTTTACGCGACAAACTGGAAGTAACCGATTGGGTAGGGAAGCAGCGAATGGGTATATCAGTGATTTAGACTTTTTGTATACTCGTTCTCTGTTCATTCTGCTTAATTACAATCGCCCTAAAATATATTAAATTGTCATCCAAAGCCAACTGTCTATGTTCAGAAATAGAAGGACTTCAGCTAAACTGGTCCCACTTAAATTTAAATTGGCCTTGTATTTTTTCAGGCTAATGGACCGCCAACAGCATGAGGATACGATTGTCCAAGCAGAAAATGAGGTATGCAAGATACACGTTCTTACACAAAATCTTCAAATTCCTTTGATATGATGGCAATAATTATTTGATTATAGTAGGCGGTCATGATATTGGTTTCATGTGCTGAATCCACTGAATTTATGTTAGGACCCTGATAAATGTTGGAACCCAACTTAAGTTTTTCTCCGCCTTGTTTCAGATAAAGATCCAACTTCTTGAACATTCTATGCGCTTTCGCTATTGAAGTTTATTTGAGGATGACAGCTGGAGGCAGACAACCCAAAAAGAAGTAACGTATGTGAAAAATTTCTGCTCATTCCCAACGTTTAAGATTCATTTATAGATGTTGATGACATTTCTTGCAAATGTTGAAATTATTGAAGAAATATAGAAGTCTGTTATAGCCCTATGATAAAATTTATATTTCCCTTTTACCATTTTATTAAAGGGAGAGAAATCGTTCCTCGATCACCTTTACATTCTCCTTTACTGACGACTCTTTGCAGCTAACAGTTGACGATACAGTTTGTTCACACGGAACTTAGGTACGTAAAAAATCTTCCTAATTGCATTATATTTCTAAAATCTATTTTGTATGATGATACACAAGCAATTTGATTCTGGTAAATATCTATAATATTAGGTTGGTAAACTGAATTAGCGAAATTATTGTTGAAAATTGGCTTTAATTTTGGAAATGTACTACGTAATTTTCCCTTTGATTGCAATTTATTTATAGCTGCTTTTTTTTACTCTGTTATAAAGAACACTCACTCAAAGATCATGCATGGTATAGAGGGTTGTTTTGCAAAGTTATGAAGGTAACATTTCTACACACTTTATTGTATATCCAATGCACATTGTAAATTTTTATTAAACAGGACTAGCCAGAGACAATTTGGATTTTGATGGTCTGTGCCTATGAGCAAGCATTGTATTTTAAAACATCACTTACTCCTAGACACAGATTTTCCAGATCTAATATCTTCAGCATTAAAGTAAAGCCCGTTTTAGACTGCTTTTTATTTTCTGGATTTATGTTTGAAATATTAACATACAGATTGTAGAATAGAATATAACGTGTCTTATTTAGGTGTAATCATGACTTACAACGTGATGCATGACGTGTGTTGCAAGAAGTGGTTTTGTTAACATTAGAACATAGACTCATTCATCAGTACAAATTTTATATACATTCAATTCACAATCAAAAGCTACTTTTGTTATGAGAGACACTCATTTGTAAGCCCTTCACTGTACATTCAAAGAACATAAGGAGCTACGAGATTTGAAGACTTCAGCAAGATAGATTTGTGAATGATTAATTAGATTTGGAAAGTTTACGTTGTTGGGTATCACATTGTATTGTAAATAATGTGTACTCAATGACGTAAACTTTCCGCATCTAAACAGTTCAGGATTTAAGCTACAGCAATGTTAAAAATTTTACTTGAAGATGTAAATCGTTATTTTGGGTATTATCACGTATCACTTTCTATATTTCCTTCTATCGGGAGGCAAAGGAATAGAGTAAATTACTGTAAGTCACAATATTTCTTACAGAATATACACAATACAAGGTGAACGCAGAAATGGTGCTAAAGAAATACAACCCTTAAGTAAACTTCTTTGCTGATATAAAAGAACGTAGTTGATAAACCGATCTTCAACATTTACTAATCATCGAAATAGTTCGTATTTAATTGTAAATGATGAAATTCCCAGGGATTTGACCATCGAAACTGATGATACACTCTTAAGCTGATGTAATGAATTATACTTATATGTCACTAATTTCATATTCACCGATTTTAATACGATCAATTTTATATTGCAGGATCACCTGGAATCTAAGGGTTAGAAAGTGCTGCCTAATTTCATGGAAGAAGAATTAAAGGTAAGGTTTTATTTTACATATTCTAAAAATTGTTAATAGTGGTAAGTAGCCTTGGAGAAATTTGGAACTGCCTGTACTAAGTGGTAGAACATCGTAACTCCTCTGTGAGGTCCAGTGACCATTTCAATTTTTGCTTCAAGTATTAAGATACGGTATACAGTGGTTTTTGATCTATTAAACAGGTAAAATAGTGTGCATATTATTAATGAGCACAATTTACATTACCTTTTTGTTCTAAATTTTTGAAAAAGTACTTTGAAATTATGTGCGTCAGTTAAATAAGGTTATGATTCGGTTCCCTATTATTTTAAATGATGAATTTGTCAGGAATTTGATTATCGAAAATGATTATATGTTCGAAATCTGATATGACGAAGAATATTTACAAGTTCTTAATTTAATTTTCACGAATTTAACTGTGATCAACTTTTTATTGCAGGACCACCCGGAACCTGCAAGCTAGATAGTGCTGTCTAATTGTGTGAAAAATTATTAAAGGTAAGATTTTATTTTACATATTTTAGAGATTTGTAACAGTGGTATGCAGAGTTCGAAACAATAAAATTTCAAATCTTTATTGAACTTATTGTTTGGATATTTGAAACATTCTGTACCAAGTGGTAGAATATCGTAACCCTTTCTTGGTTTCTTGTGACATTTACATTTTAGCTTGAAGTATTAAAGTATAGATTGCAATCCATTTTCCATTACTCTTTTCTTACTGTGCTGTAAAGAAACACAAATCGCACTTTATTATACATGATGAAATTCCAGGATATGACTATCGAACATGATGATACGTTCTAAAACTGATATAATGAATTATATTTTCAAATGGTGGTTTTATTAAAATTATAACATAGACTTATTCATCAGTACAAACTTTATATACATTCAATCCACAATCAAAAGCTAGTTTTGTTATTAGAGACACTTATTTGTAAGCCCTTCACTGCACATCCAATGAACATAAGCAGCTACAAGATTTAAAGACTTCAGCAAAGCTAGATTTGTGAATGATTAATTAGATTTGGATAGTTTACGTTGGTGAGTTCATATTGTATTGTAAATAATGTTTACTCAGTGACGTAAACTTTCCGTATCTAAACAGTTCAGGATTTAAGCTACAGCTATGTTAAAAATGTAACATGAAGATCTAAATCGTTACTTTGGGTATTATCACGTATCATTCTCTATATTTTCTTCTATATGGAGGCAAGGAAATAGAGTAAACTATTGACAATCACAGTATTTCCTGCAGAATATCCACAATACAGTGTTAATACTTTACTTGCGGATCAATTGTTTGTCTTTCAAATAAACCCAATTGACGAATGTACCAGGAATTCGATAACTACACATCGGTCTAAGACTAATTTATGTAATTCATTAATAGAAAAATGGCATCCTTACAATTGATGTATTGACGAGGGTTTAATTTTTACCCCGAGAATATGTGGCTAAGATAATAAAATTGCTACTAGTTTAATTATGAGTTTTTTGTAGATTGTTATGCAATAGTTAGATTAATATAGTAAATTCAAGGTTTTAATTTCAAATTAGCCGCGAAGTTTCGCACTACTTTATTAACGGAGCAAACGCAATAGCATCAATACCTACTCTAAAATGGCTGGGCTAACGCGTGTTTTACAGACTGTGTTTTTATTAGCTTTGAAGGTATATAGTGGTTTTTGATCTATTAAACAGGTAAAATAGTGTGCATACTATTTATGAGCACAATTTACATTACCTTATTATCCTTAATTTTTGAAAAAGTACTTTGAAATTATGTCCGCCAGTTAAATAAGGTTATGATTCGGTTCCCTATTATTTTAAATGATGAATTTGTCAGGAATTTGATTATCGAAAATGATTATATGTTCGAAATCTGATATGACGAAGAATATTTACAAGTTCTTAATTTAATTTTCACGAATTTAACTGTGATCAACTTTTTATTGCAGGACCACCCGGAACCTGCAAGCTAGATAGTGCTGTCTAATTCTGTGAAAAATTATTAAAGGTAAGATTTTATTTTACATATTTTAGAGATTTGTAACAGTGGTATGCAGAGTTCGAAACAATAAAATTTCAAATCTTTATTGAACTTATTGTTTGGATATTTGAAACATTCTGTACTAAGTGGTAGAATATCGTAACCCTTTCTTGGTTTCTTGTGACATTTACATTTTAGCTTGAAGTATTAAAGTATAGATTGCAATCCATTTTCCATTACTCTTTTCTTACTGTGCTGTAAAGAAACACAAATCGCACTTTATTATACATGATGAAATTCCCAGGGATTTGACTATCGAACATGATGATACGTTCTAAAACTGATATAATGAATTATATTTTCAAATGGTGGTTTTATTAAAATTATAACATACAGACTTATTCATCAATACAAACTTTATATACATTCAATCCACAATCAAAAGCTAGTTTTGTTATTAGAGACACTTATTTGTAAGCCCTTCACTGCACATCCAATGAACATAAGCAGCTACAAGATTTAAAGACTTCAGCAAAGCTAGATTTGTGAATGATTAATTAGATTTGGATAGTTTACGTTGGTGAGTTCATATTGTATTGTAAATAATGTTTACTCAGTGACGTAAACTTTCCATATCTAAACAGTTCAGGATTTAAGCTACAGCTATGTTAAAAATGTAACATGAAGATCTAAATCGTTACTTTGGGTATTATCACGTATCATTCTCTATATTTCCTTCTATATGGAGGCAAGGAAATAGAGTAAACTATTGACAATCACAGTATTTCCTGCAGAATATCCACAATACAATGTTAATACTTTACTTGCTGATCAATTGTTTGTCTTTCAAATAAACCCAATTGACGAATGTACCAGGAATTCGATAACTACACATCGGTCTAAGACTAATTTATGTAATTCATTAATAGAAAAATGGCATCCTTACAATTGATGTATTGACGAGGATTTAATTTTACCCCGAGAATATGTGGCTAAGATAATAAAATTGCTACTAGTTTAATTATGAGTTTTTTGTAGATTGTTATGCAATAGTTAGATTAATATAGTAAATTCAAGGTTTTAATTTCAAATTAGCCGCGAAGTTTCGCACTACTTTATTAACGGAGCAAACGCAATAGCATCAATACCTACTCTAAAATGGCTGAGCTAACGCGTGTTTTTACAGACTGTGTTTTTATTAGCTTTGAAGCTGTATATATAGTGGTTTTTGATCTATTAAACAGGTAAAATAGTGTGCATACTATTTATGAGCACAATTTACATTACCTTATTGTCCTTAATTTTTGAAAAGTACTTTGAAATTATGTCCGCCAGTTAAATACAGGTTATGATTCGGTTCCTATTATTTTAAAATGATGAATTTGTCGGGAATTTGATTATCGAAAATGATTATACGTTCGAAATCTGATATGACGAAGAATTTTTATAAGTTCTTAATTTAATTTTCAATGAATTTAACTCGTGATCAACTTTTTTATTGCAGGACCACCCGGAACCTGCAAGCTAGATAGTGCTGTCTAATTCTGTGAAAAATTATTAAAGGTAAGATTTTATTTTACACATTTTAGAGATTTGTAATAGTGGTATGCAGAGTTCGAAACAATAAAATTTCAAATCTATATTGAACTTATTGTTTGGATATTTGAAACATTCTGTACCAAGTGGTAGAATATCGTAACCCTTTCTTGGCTTCTTGTGACATTTACATTTTAGCTTTAAGTATCAAAGTATAGATTGCAATCCAATTTCCATTACTCTTTCTTACTGTGCTGTAAAGAAACACAAATCGCACTTTATTATACATGATGAAATTCCCAGGGATTTGACTATCGAACATGATGATACGTTCTAAAACTGATATAATGAATTATATTTTCAAATGGTGGTTTTATTAAAATTATAACATAGACTTATTCATCAGTACAAACTTTGTATACATTCAATCCACAATCAAAAGCAAGTTTTGTTATTAGAGACACTTATTTGTAAGCCCTTCAGTGCACATCCAATGAACATAAGGAGCTATAAGATTTAAAGACTTCAGCAAAGCTAGATTTGTGAATGATTAATTAGATTTGGATAGTTTACGTTTGTTAAGTTCACTTTGTATTGTAAATAATAAGTTTATTCAATGACGTAAACTTTCCGTATCTAAACAGTTCAGGATTTAAGCTACAGCTATGTTAAAAATGTTACTTGAAGATGTAAATCGTTATTTTGGGTATTATCACGTATCATTCTCTATATTTCCTTCTATATGGAGGCAAAGAAATAGAGTAAACTATTGGACAATCACAATATTTTTCTGCAGAATATCCACAATACAATGTTAATACTTTACTTGCGGATCAATTGTTTGTCTTTCAAATAAACCCATTTGACGAATTAACCTAGAATCTCGATAACTACACATCGGTCTAGAACTAATTTATCTAATTCATTAATAGAAAAAGTGGCATCCCTGCATTTGATATATTGACGAGGGTTTAATTTTTTACCTCGAGAATATGTGGCTAAGATAGTAAAATTGTTACTAGTTTAATTGTGAGTTTTTTGTAGATTGTTATGCAATAGTTAGATTAATATAGTAAATTCAAGGTTTTAATTTCAAATTAACCGCGAAGTTTCGCACTACTTTATTAACGGAGCAAACGCAATAGCATCAGTACCTACTACAAAATGGCTCAGCTGCCGCGTTTTTTTACGGACTGTGCTTATTAGTTTTTAATGTACGTAAAGTGGATTAATGATGCTCTAGAAAAGTAAAATAGTGTATATATTACAACGGGCTACCTTTTTAGGCGATGTTCTTGGTAATGATTAGTTGAAAAATATCTACAAATTACGTAGGTTAGTTAAACGAGGTTATGTTTCATTCGGCATTAACGGAATTTAAATCGTATCTAATTGCAAATAATTAATTTAGGAGGGATTTGACTATCGATAGTGACGATATACTCTAAAATTGATTGAATAGATAACGTTTATAGGCTAGTGATATTGTTTTCACTGATTATGTAGGGATCTGTTTAGTATTACAGGATAACCTGTAATTTAAGAGATGAAAGGTGATGCCTAGTATCGTGTCTAAGAAATTAACGTAAGGGTTGCATAAGTATAAGAACCTTCATAATTTATAGAAGTGTTGTGTATTTCTGGTTTAATGAGATTTCTATGTAACCGTTGAATCAATATACCACATTTAACGGTTTAGTTTCAAATTTCCCGACATGTTACGCACTGCTATATTAACGGAGCAAACGCAATAGCATCAATACCTACTTCAATATGGCTAAGCTAACGCGTGTTTTTACAGACTGTGTTTTTATTAGCTTTGAAAGTATACAGTGGTTTATGATGTATTAAACAGATAAAATAGTGTGCATATTATTAATGAGCACAAGTTACATTACCTTATTGTCCTTAATTTATCAAAAAGTACTTTGAAATTATGTCCGCCAGTTAAATAAGGTTATGATTCGGTTCCCTATTATTTTAAATGATGAATTTGCCAGGAATTTGATTATCGAAAATGATTATACGTTCGAAATCTGATATGACGAATAATATTTATAAGTTCTTAATTTAATTTTCACCAATTTAACTGTGATCAACTTTTTATTGCAGGACCACCCGGAGCCTGCAGGCTAGATAGTGCTGTCTAATTTTGCGAAAAATTATTAAAGGTAGGATTTTATTTTACATATTTTAGATATTTGTAATAGTGGTATGCAGACTTCGAAACAAAATTTCAAATCTTTATTGAACTTATTGTTTGGATATTTGAAACATTCCGTACCAAGTGGTAGAATATCGTAACCCTTTCTTGGCTTCTTGTGACATTTACATTTTAGTTTTAACTATTAAAGTGTAGATTGCAATCCGCTTTCCATTACTCCTTTTTACTGTGCTGTAAAGAAACACAATTCGCACTTTATTATACATGATGAAATTCTCAGGGATTTGACTATCGAACATGATGATACGTTCTAAAACTGATATAATGAATTATATTTTCAAATGGTGGTTTTATTAAAATTATAACATAGACTTTATTCATCAGTACAAACTTTATATACATTCAATCCATTAAATCAAAAGCTAGTTTTGTTATTAGAGACACTTATTTGTAAGCCCTTCACTGCATATCCAATGAACATAAGGAGCTATAAGATTTAAAGACTTCAGCAAAGCTAGATTTGTGAATGATTAATTAGATTGGGATAGTTTACGTTGGTGAGTTCATATTGTATTGTAAATAATGTGTACTCAACGACGTAAACTTTCCGTATCTAAACAGTTCAGGATTTAAGCTACAGCAATGTTAAAAATATTACTTGAAGATGTAAATCGTTATTTTGGGTATTATCACGTATCATTCTCTATATTTCTTTCTATATGGAGGCAAAGAAATAGAGTAAACTATTGAAAATCACAATATTTCCTGCAAAATATCCACAATACAATGTTAATATTTTACTCGCGGATCAATTGTTTGTCTTACAAATAAACCTATTTGACGAATTTACCAGGAATTCCATAACTACACATCGGTCTAGGACTAATTTATCTAATTCATTAATAGAAAAAATGGCATCCTTGCAATTGATGTATTGACGAGGGCTTAATTTTTACCTCGAGAATATGTGGCTAAGATAGTAAAATTGTTACTAGTTTAATTATGAGTTTTTTGTAGATTCTTATGCAATAGTTAGATTAATATAGTAAATTTGAGGTTTTAATCTCAAATTAACCGCGAAGTTTCGCACTACTTTATTAACGGAGCAAACGCAATAGCATCAGTACCTACTACAAAATGGCTCAGCTGCCGCGTTTTTTTACGGACTGTGCTTATTAGTTTTTAACGAATGTAAAGTGGATTAATGATGCTCTGGAAAAGTAAAATAATGTATATATTACAACGGGCCACCTTTTTTAGGCGATGTTCTTGCTAATGATTAGTTGAAAAATACCTACAAATTACGTTGATAGGTTAAACGAGATTATGTTTCATTCGGCATTAACGAATTTAAATCGTATCTAATTGCAAATAATTAATTTAGGTGGGAATTGGACTATCAATAGTGGTGATATACTCTGAAATTGATTGAATAGATAATATTTATAAGCTGAAGTAATATTGTGTTTTATGGATAATGTAGGGATCTGTTTTGTATTACAGGATAACCTATAATTTAAGAGCAGAAAGGTGCTGATTAGTATCGTGTCTAAGTAGTTGAGGAAAGAGTTGCATAAATATACACTACCGCACAAAAGTGTTTAGGCACTCTCTCTGACAGCAAAAATGTATAAAAACTCTGCAAAAATGTTAATAATATTTATTTTTTTATGTACAGATACACGTACATGAATAAAAATATATTAAATATATGTGAAAATTAAAAGGTTTAATTTAAATTTTGCTTTCATCTATGTGACCTCCTCTTGATTTAATAATTGCAGTACACAATCGAGGCATTCTCGCAATAAGTTTTGCCAGAGTTTCTTGTGTTATTGAGGTCCCAACTCGATTGCAATTTGTCTCCACACGTCAGTAGCTGATGTCGGAGCCGATTTCCGTACTTCTTCCGATCTAGTTCTTCCCATAGTAACTCGATTGAATTAAAGTCAGGGCTCTGGGAGGCCATTCCATAGCTTTGAGAGTTCCTTCCTCTTCTAAATGGCGTAAATAGTCTTTATATAATTAAGAGGAATGTTTTGAGTCATTATCTTGCTGCAAGATAAAAATTTTTGACTCAAAAGTCGATTTCAGGAAGGTATTGCGTGGTTCTCCAAAATTTCGCGGCAGCCTTCCTTTTTAATATACCGTCAATCTTCACAATGTCCCCTACACTAGTGCCAGCAAAACAGCCCCAAATGATGATAGAACCTCCACCATGCTCCACGGTAGCAGCAATACACTACTCTCTGGCACGTTCACCCACAGATCTTCTTACGAATATACGTCTTCGCGTTCCGAACAGCTCAAATTCGGACTCATCCGTCCATAGGACGTTGTTCCACTCTTCTATGGTCCAGTGTTGGTGTTCACGAGCCCATTTAAGTCGCTTTTGCTTGTTTTGTTTGCGTAGTAATGGCTTTTTCATCGCATACGTCCATGGACCTCGGCTTTCTGTAAGCGACGTTTGACTGTAGAAACACTGACTAGCTTTTGGCGACGAACATTTAATTCTGGGGTGATTTCCGGGGCTGTTTTGCGTCTATTTAACTTGCTGGTAACCACTATTCTGCGATCGTCTGCAGATGTTGTCGCTTTTGGCCTCCCACTCCGTCTTTTATAAAGAAAACTGCCAATTTCTCGATATTTTTTTACGCTATAGTCAACCGTAGCGTGGTGCATTTTTATTTTTTGGCAATTTGTCGATTACTTATGCCATTTTTATGGTAAGCTATTATAAGCGCACGTGTTTCTCTTCGCGGAGGTATTTTAAAAAATTGTCACACGATATTTCGCTCGCGACGTGAATAGAGTAAATACCACACTGCAACTGACCATAGGTTACAGATTTCACTATAATCTTCTAGGAAGGTAATTTAAACATTATTACCTACAATCTAACAGATGACTAAATTTACCCAGTAAATTCAGAGGGATTGTTATTGTAATTGCACCGCAATAAACTGTTTGTGGTAATCTGACCAAGTGCAGGTAAATGATAGTAAACCTTATGCGATATAATGGGTGTTTATCTTACTAAACTACATTCTAAATACGTATTTCAATTTATTAGAATGGTTTTTTGGTAAACATAATACTATATGAATAATCCATGAAAACAGGGGTGCCCATACACTTTTGAGCGGTAGTGTATGTATTTTAATAATTTATAGAAGTGTTGTGTATTTCTGGTTTAATGAGATTTCTATGTAACCGTTGAATCAATATACCACATTTAAGGTTTAATTTCAAATTTCCCGCCATGTTTCGCACTGCCTCATTAACGGAGCAAACGCAATAGCATCACTACCTACCACAAAATGGCTTAGCTACCGCGTGTTTTATACGGACTGTGCTTATTAGTTTTTAATGTATGTAAAGTTAATTAATGATGCTCTGGAAAGGTAAAATAGTGTAAATATTACAACGAGCTACCTTTCTAGACGATGTTCTTGCTAATGATTTGTTGAAAAATACCTACAAATTACGTTGGTAAGTTAAACGAGGTTATGTTCCATTCGGCATTAACGAATTTAAATCGAATTTAATTGCAAATAATTAATTTAGGTGGGATTTGACCATCAATAGTGGTCATATACTCTGAATTTGATTGAATAGATAATATTTATAAGCTGGTAATATTGTTTTTACTGATTTTGTAGGAATCTGTTTTGTATTACTTGATAACCTGTGATTTAAAAGCTGAAAGGTGCTGCCTAGCATTGTGACTAAGTAGTTAAGGAAAGGGTTGCATAAATATATGTATTTTAATAATTTATAGAAGTGTTGTGTATTTCTGTTTTAATGAGATATCTATGTAACCCTTGGATCAATATACCACATTTAACGGTTTAATTTAAAATTTCCCGCCATGTTTCGCACTGCCTTATTAACGGAGCAAACGCAATAGCATCAGTACCTATTCTAAAATGGCTGAGATAACGCGTGTTTTTACAGACTGTGTTTTTATTAGCTTTTGAAAGTATATCGTAGCTTTTGATCTATTAAACAGGTAAAATAGTGTGCATATTATTAATGAGCACAATTTACATTACCTTTTTGTTCTTAATTTTTGAAAATGTACTTTGAAATTATGTGCGTCAGTTAAATAAGGTTATGATTCGGTTCCCTACTATTTTAAATGATGAATTTGTCAGGAATTTGATTATCGAAAATGATTATATGTTCGAAATCTGATACGACGAATAATATTTACAAGTTCTTAATTTAATTTTCACGAATTTAACTGTGATCAACTTTTTATTGCAGGACCACCCGGAACCTGCAAGCTAGATAGTGCTGTCTAATTGTGTGAAAAATTATTAAAGGTAAGATTTTATTTTACATATTTTAGAGACTTGTAATAGTGGTATGCAGAGTTCGAAACAATAAAATTTCAAATCTATATTGAACTTATTGTTTGGATATTTGAAACATTCTGTACCAAGTGGTAGAATATCGTAACCCTTTCTTGGTTTCTTGTGACATTTACATTTTAGCTTGAAGTATTAAAGTATAGATTGCAATCCATTTTCCATTACTCTTTCTTACTGTGCTGTAAAGAAACACAAATCGCACTTTATTATACATGATGAAATTCCCAGGGATTTGACTATCGAACATGATGATACGTTCTAAAACTGATATAATGAATTATATTTTCAAATGGTGGTTTTATTAAAATTATAACATAGACTTATTCATCAGTACAAACTTTATATACATTCAATCCACAATCAGAAGCTAGTTTTGTTATTAGAAACACTTATTTGTAAGCCCTTCACTGCACATCCAATGAACATAAGCAGCTACAAGATATAAAGACTTCAGCAAAGCTAG